>JACXIM010000076.1:1162473-1213072 GCA_014737505.1 Bombus sibiricus | reverse complement strand
CATCTTTCTCGTTCAATCGACGTGACGTTTATTATTACAAGTTTGGTTTATACAAAGTTGGTGAATAACCGCGGCGATTAGACACTGGTGACAATGGTCTAAGACTCGATAACGAATCCGCGGTCAATGGGATGGCGAACTTATTGTTTTCCAATCAAAGTATCTGAGCAGATCGCAAAGAACACGTAACTCGCTGATGAGGTCTCATAAGAGAATGACTTTCCGTCGCGATGATGCCAAAGAGGAAAACTATGACGGGGTGTGTCTAAGGGCACAGGATCATCGGATTCGTGGAGCAATGCCTTCGTTCAGAAGGTGAGGGAAATTGACGTTGCTGTTAATTGGTCAATTTTCATATCGGTGGTTAGAGAAAGATGCTAGCCGTCCTTGAGGGAGAGAGTTGCTGGCGAAAGCGTTGTACGCGAGAAAAGAAGATTTCTCGTATCTTTCCGCAGTCGGTGACAAATTTAGGGGCTGCGAAGACTAAGACTATTTGTCAGTTTGAAGAACCTCAGCTAAATAAATTCTAAGATTTATAGCGGGTCTTTAGGCTAGCTGAACATGTATTGTGGAGATGCATCGACATCTGGTAATCATGTTGTCCAAAGAATGCGGTCTTTGTGTAGCGAGCCACGGGACAGAATCCGTTGGAGTGTGTACTGTCGCGTGCCGCTGCTATATTTTTTCAAGGAGAGCTATACGGTTACTCTATGCTTTTGTTTAGGTAAACGTTTATCCCTTGACCGTGGCTACGTTGGCGACTGATTGTCGCCTCGAGCCCAAGCTCATTGTTACAAATCTCGAATAAATCGGATTGAATGACAATTGTTTAATTATGGCTATGATAAAATCTGGATTACAATATTACGGGATTTTCCCCAAGTTCCGAAGAGAGGCTCCGGTGTTCTATCATCTCCGACATATATATAAGGTTCGAATTTCGATTTATTCAGGGATCGATTCTGAAGTCTGAAAATCGAGTTTATTGTGACAATATTTAAATAAAATACAGGGGTAAATAACAATTAATAACGATTAATAACAGTAATAATTAAATAAACAACCAATTAATAACAGTAAACAATAAATAATAAATCTTCTGTAGTCCTATGCTTGATGTGTTGATCGTTTCCGCTGCCAGTCGGTTCGGGTGTATTGCTATTCTTTCTCTGTACCTTCCCGCGCATCTGCTAATCTCCTCCTTGACCGTTGGCATTCCCAGGTCTTTCCGAATGTCCTCGTTTCTAACGTACCATGGGGCGTTTACTATTGTTCTAAGAATTTTAGCTTGCATTGTCTCTATTTTGCTTATATGGCTCATTGCTGCTGTCCCCCATAGTGGTATTCCGTATGTCCAGATTGGTTTTATGATCGTTTTGTATATTATTAATTTATTTTCTATGCTTAATTTGGATTTTCGACTTGTTAACCAATGCATTTGTCTCCTTGTTATCTGTATTTTGTCTATTATTGATATAATATGCTGTTTCCATGTAAGTTGTGTATCTATGTGAAGTCCTAGGTATTTGACTTGCCTTGTTTGTAATATGTGCGTGCCGTTCAATAGGATGTTTGGTGGTATCTGTTTTCCTACAAGCCCATACTGGTGGATTGAAAGAAGAGTCGGATTCTTCTATATTGTTTTTATTTAGCATTTCTGTCATTTGTTCCTCGATTTCGCATTTGTGGCACTCTGGGGGTCTGTATGATTGGGTGTTTATGATTTTGTCTTGTTTTAATGTGATTGTATGTTTTGTTAGATTAGTATGTGGTAATAGGTCTGTTTCTAAATTGAATACGTCAATGTAATGTATTAATATTTTCTCTATGGGTTCGCGAAGTTCGTGTTTGATATGATTTGTTCTCATTATGGTTTTAAGTTTGGCAATTTGATCTAATTCTTCACTGTTATCAATGTCGTTAGAAATTTCATGATTTGTCTCACCCGAATTGAAGAAGCATACTCGCGTTGGTTTGCCTTCGATGTAGATTGGTTCGAACTCTCTTTTCACCTGGTTGTATCATTTCTGGTTTGTGAAAGTATAAAATGTTATTATCTAGTTTTAATTTATCGTTGGAGATTTCATATTGGTACTTCTCTAAACAAGGTAGTCCTATTATTCCATCTTCTATTAAGGGAAAGTCCTCCGGTACTATATAAAATTTATGTTCTTTGCCAAACTATTTAGATCTAATAAATTCGTTAGTGGTATATCTGTCTTGTCCCACGGAGAACATTCAAGGTTCATCGGCTTTGAAGGTTTGAGAGTCTACCTTGTCCTTTTTCATTAGGTTGATTCCTGCTCCTGTGTCGATGATGTGAGTTACATGTCCAGTTCTTGTGTTAAACCGTATTGTGAGAAGTTTGCCTGTCGTTTCCTTGGTTTCCCGTCGTTTCGTTGTAAGTTTCCGTTCCTATGTTGTATGTCTCGAGATAGTGGACTGCTGGTGGTCTCGGGTGTTGGCTGGGTGTTTGAAAATTTCTACATTGGTTGGAGACATGTCCGATTTGATTGCATTTGAAACATTTCAATTGAGTTCTTTGGGTAAGTGGCGTTCGTTCAGCTTGCTGGAAGTTTCTTGGCATTGGTTTAGGTGTTCTTTGGAATCGGGTTTTGGCTCTCTCAATTGGTTGATTCATTGTTCTTCCTAATTTTTTGTTGCGTTCGATTTCCCCTAGGACTAACTTCGCCTCGAAAGCTGCATCTTGTGCTTCTTGGAGATTCTCTGGTCTTGTAGCCGATGTGCGTATCTCTATTTCGGGTTTTAAATTTAGAACAAAAACTTTGGTCGCTCGTTCAGTTTCAAGATCCATGGCGACTGCTCGACGTACTGGATCGCGAATTTCGTGTTGAAGCGCGTATATCAGTTCGTCGAGGTTGTGTCGGAACCTCTTCACATAACTGCGTACTGATTCGTTAACGTTTTGTCGCGTACGTTGCAACTTATCGCGAGCTCCATTAGATGTAATACTCACGGATACAAATTTTCTGAGGCTTTCAAACAGGTCCTCGTAATTCTCGATTTCAGTGTGGCGGATACTGCGTTTCGCTTCTCCGGTGATTCTTTGCGTTAGAATTAGTCGTAACAATGTGCGTTTTTCTCGACATTCGGCTCGAGCTTCTCTTACTCGTTTAATAAACCCTTCTACTCCTATATCGTCTTGTCCGTTGAGTATAGGGATAAAGTCTAGGCAGGTTTTTGCATTGTACATGGGATTGTCATAACTTATTGCTTCTTCTTCACTGTCCATATCGTCCATTTCGTTAGGTTTTACAGGTGGTCGATTTTTCTGAATATAGCTGGTATTAGATTCGTCCATCGTAATAAAGGAGCCTGATTCGGTAGTAGCGTCACGTCCTAAATTCATTTTAGAGATATTTTTTCCTAATAGTTCTATCTCTGCTGTACGTTTCCTGTTTTCACTGTCAGCTATCCGTTGCGTTTCTTCCTTCTATCCTTGCGGTTTTTTGGATCGCTAGCTACTCGCATCTGTGCTATTTCAGGCCGTAAATTGAGTAAATATGTTTTTAATGCTTCGCGTTCTTCGATGTCCATGGGTACGCATCGTTCAACTGGCGTGCGGTTTTCGTTTTGGATTGCGTAATTTAGTTCGTTGAGTTGTTGCCGGAATCTAGAGTTGAAAGACTCTACGGTTTCTGTCATTCCTTGTTCTAAATTTCTCAATTTATCTTTGCAATCGCTAACAGTGGTTGGAGCTGACAAGTTTTGTCTTAAGCATGAATATAAGTCTTCAAATGAGTTAATCTTTAAATATCTTATATTCTTTTTCGCGTTATCTGTTATCTTCTCGGTGAGTATCAGATCTAATAAGAAGTCTCTAGCACTTGCCTTGCACCTGGCTCTTGCTTTGCGGACTGATAGAATAAAATCTTCAACGCCTACGTCCTCTTGACCCCGTAGTGTCTCAATAGTGCGTATGGCCTTTCCTGCTTGGAGCCCTTGTTCTTCGCCGCAGTAGTTTCTTTGTCTAGTCGTAACGTGATTAATCCGTTGTCTTTGTGAAGTGTTTGGTCCGTCAGTTTCGTAGTCTGTCATGTTATCGGCATCGGTTTCTAAGTGGGTGCTGATCTGTGGCTGGTCGGTTTCAATGTCGTGGTTCACTCCTATAGTTTTTGCAAGGTCACGTGCTTCCTTGGCCCGGTTTCTATCACTAGTTTCCGTAAATTCTATTATTTTGTTTTTTGCTCGGTATTACTTTTAAAGTTTCTTTAATCCTGAGTTAGACTTTGAATTTGTTCGAGGATAGTAGTCATTAATTCATTCTGTTTTGCCGTCAGTTGGATTCATCTTGATAGGTATGATATTTTCAGAAAAATCACTATCTTCAGAACGTATTTCGGGTTCAGGGCTTCGATAATGTATGAAAGCTAGCTTACCGAGATTCTTTGTAGATCCTTCTTTTGATCAAGGAGGTGATCGTGGTCCTTCGCTGTACAATCCGTAGAGTTCTTCGTTGAAGTTTGCTCTTGATGCGATGAATGGATCCTGGCATTTAGCGTCCGTAGATGCTTTATGCTTTATGGGTGTTTCTTCCGGATTCGTTGATAGTTACTTCGTTGTAGCGGATGACCGTAGTCCCAAATAATTCTGTCTTCCGTAGATGATGAATGTCTTGGTTTCCGAACAAACAATTTTCACTGTCCTGGCAGGATCGCCAAAATGTCACGTAGACTTCAGGGTTGGATTATAAAAGAAAAGAATGCTGAGTCGTAACCCAACTATTAATGTTGTTTCGTATAGACTCGCAAGACGTTACGCTCTTCGCGGCTCGGAACCGAATGCCTCTTCTTTTAGAGAACAAACGGATTCTTCCCTTAGATGCCCATCGACATCCCCACTCGCACGCGTTTATTAGATGTGCCGCGGCAGTTGCCGCATTTATGTTCTTCCGAGGATTCGGCGAAAAGAGCATAGGGATATCGGTGGTACATTGGGCACGTCGATGTTGCGCTTTGTCGGCCTAACGCTTTATGCCGCGAAGCCGACGGAAAGTTCCGTGTCGGGTGCCGCCACACACTTCCGAGCTCTAGCCGTGACTGTTCAAGACTAACTTGGATGATTTTAGGGGGAGTATTTAAATTCTTTTATTCGTGGGAGTGGGAAAAGGCTTGGATCATATATTTCTGAGATCGGATACAGTGACCGGATGTTATCCCGTCACTCATGCTAAGGCGCCTGGAATTTGGCTACCTTATCGCTTTGTTTAGTCTGATTTCGTCTGTGACAGTTCCAACGCTCTCTTTCACGCGGACTACACTCTCTGCCAACGCTGACCACATTCTTTGACTTCTCAACTCACGATTGATAATTCATCTTTCTCCCATAAAATGTTAACGCCGGCATGTACCACCGGTGGATCACACGTGACTGTCCCGTGAAGCGGCGTGCATTGCCGGTGGTTCACACGAGTTTGGTTCACGGTGTGTTGAGAAATCCCTGAATATCGGCGCCGGTGTCGCGTAAAATAACAAGGAAAATAAAAAAAGAGAAATTTAAGATGAAAAATGAAAAAAAAAGACTATTTTTTTTCTAACACTTAGTTTACAATTTACTTCCGAGCTCCAGGCGTGACTTTTCAAGACTGAAGCTCTTACAATTTTGACTTTTGATCGGATCCTTTGTGACCCCTCAATATCATCCCCACTATCCACGCGTTTGTTAGGCGTCTGCGACCGTTGCCACGCAATTCTTTACCACGAGTCAAACACGTGGGTTCCGTTTATGGCACCAATTCTTTACCACGAGTCAGACACGTGGGTTCCGTTTATGGCACCAATTCTTTACCACGAGTCAGACACGTGGGTTCCGTTTATGGCGCAAATTCTTTACCACGAGTCAGACACGTGGGTTCCGTTTATGGCACCAATTCTTTACCACGAGTCAGACACGTGGGTTCCGTTTATGGCGCCNAATTCTTTACCACGAGTCAGACACGTGGGTTCCGTTTATGGCACCAATTCTTTACCACGAGTCAGACACGTGGGTTTCGTTTATGGCGCAAATTCTTTACCACGAGTCAGACACGTGGGTTCCGTTTATGGCACCAATTCTTTACCACGAGCCTTACACGTGGTTTTCGCTTATGGCACAAATTCCTTACCACGAGTCAGACACGTGGGTTCCGTTTATGGCGCAAATTCTTTACCACGAGTCAGACACGTGGGTTCCGTTTATGGCACCAATTCTTTACCACGAGTCAGACACGTGGGTTCCGCTTATGGCACCAATTCTTTACCACGAGTCAGACACGTGGGTTCCGTTTATGGCACCAATTCTTTACCACGAGCCTTACACGTGGTTTTCGCTTATGGCACAAATTCCTTACAACGAGTCTCCCTCGACGTTATAGGCTAAGGGGTTAAAAGTGCCGGTGGTGACACCGGCGTCAATGTGTTAAGCATCTTTTTGTCTTTCATCCATGGCCATCGTCACATAGACTTTTTTCTATAAACTATTAACTAACTATTCGTCTAAAGGACCAACCACCATTGATGGGCCTGTCGGCACTTAGGCTTTCTCGCAACATTGTCTATGGTTCACCCAATATTTCTTAGACCATTTGTCCACGATACTACAATTCGATGATAATTCTTCAATTGTGCAATCTTATAACTGTGTTATTTGAATGAAGGAAGTATAATTAGAAAAACTAAGGACTCTGTGATCTCAGAATGGAATGTACGCGTGTATTGAATATGACTTCATTTTATATATCGATGATAATGAATAGAGAAATCGAATTACACATATGGGTATTAAATATTAGGAAAAAAGGAAACCGGTTCGATTCGTACGCTACATAAATATATAAGCTTTCGTGATGATCAAATGATCGAGGTTAATATAATTGCAGTACTTGACACCACGACTCGTGTAATTTTCTACGAAGTAGTGCTCCTCCACTTAACTTGCAAGAACATCGAGAATTGCTACGATATTCCGACAGAATAATTTAATCAATGTAAATAAAATATAGAAAATTGTTTTATTTTCTTCCACTTTTTACTCTTCACATCGACATTTGTGAATGCGTCGTGTAATATTAAAGTAGATCGCGCTATTCCATTTGCATAGCAAAAGAAGGTAAATAACCATCGCTATATGTTTAGAATATTTCCATTCGTAGTATAACTGTCTAATATTTCAACATCCTTTATATCGAATATTTAAATTTCATAATGGAAAATTAATAAACTGAACGTATTCTTTCTCCCGTCTCATTTTCTACATTTTCAACGAATTTATTTTACCGTTTTTATTAATCAGTTCTCGCACAGCGAAGGTAAAAATCAATTCTGATTTATGCAAATTTGTCACGTGTATTATTTTCTAATCGTAAATCGTTTTTACTTATTATTACCGTATCAACCTTATACGAACGATTTTTCCTTTTAAGTTTCGTTATGACATAGAAGTTCAAAGCTTTTTCAATCACTCTTCTTTTTATCAACATAAAATAAAATATTCCACGTTCATAGTGACAATGAACCCTAGCAGTCGCTAGGCAGCAGTTCGCAAATATTCATTGGAAAAAAATATCGAACGATTAGAACCAGTTCCGTTCTTTGAACCGTTCACAAGAATTTCCATGAATTTAGATGAAAATTCTCGATTTCTCGATTAACAATTCTACCTAATCACGATCATTGGAGACACACGATACAACGTACACGATTATCGCACGACGAGTGCTCACTATATTTCTCTTCAGACCTCAAATAAAAACAAGTGTAGCGAGCGTAGAGGAACGTGATCGAGATACCCGATGTTCCGGTCACCGGCGAAAAATGTGATGTGCGAAAAACGTATCAAAAAACGAAACTGGCCGATGTTATACGGAGGATTTTATCTATACATATTAAACGTGCACGATCTATATATATATATATACATATTATAAATAGGCTCGATCGATCGCGATAAGATTATATTTTTATATGTACATATGGCGTTCCTTCTTGTTATCTTATTAAATTATATCGATGAAGCGGTAGATAGAAACGAACACTGCGATCGAAATAGCGTGTCCAATTGGAAATAAAAGGAAGAAAGCGATCGGTTGTGGCGTGAACATAAAGTATCGGCGAAACGAACGAATTACTTTACTCGATAAATATTTCATAAGAATCGAAAGCAGGTCGGGAGCACTGATTTTATAAGACTAGTCATCGAACGCTGTTGGACACGATCGTATAACGTTTCGTAATATCTTCTTTCGCGAGAAAAGTAGACTTATTGCATTGTCAACTGGATGCATCAATAGCTTCAATAAGTCTCTTGTATATCTTGTGACTGCATTGTAATTGTATGAAAATGTGCGACGAATTTGAAGGAAAATTTTTTATCAGAAATATGTCATTTGTTAGCGACGAAACGTTCGATCGAACGTTTAATCACGAAGACACGTGGTTTCTGCGTCTTCCGTTGAAATTCGCCGACAAAGAAGCGCTTTTGACGAAATTTAATCTCGTTACATGATCCTCGCTGGTGATCCATCATGGAAGAAAACAAAAAAAAAAAAAAAAAGACAGAGAGAAAATACACGTTTGGGATAACGAGATTTCCGCTGGAGCCGTAGATCCTCCGAACATGCGCGATTAAATCTTGCTCGATTTTGGAGGTGACGTTTATTTGGCTCACATGGTAAATTCGTATGGCATTTTTCACACACGAGGATCATCCATCTGGCGCGTATTCGAATAAAAATGCTCGACCAGGAACTGAACAATTTCACGTGCGATGCAAACGACACGCAAGATCGAAAATGGCTAGCTCTTTCTCATTAGATATATACCAGATGTAATTCCATTTTGATGGACTGTTGCACGTGTGAAATTGACCGAGTGTCGTGCATCGAGTAAATTACACAAATTTCTATCTAATTGCTATTGCTTCTATATAAATGTTACGATATAGTAACAAATATATACACTATGATCGTCGGGTTAGATAAATCGATCCTGTCCAACAATTCGAATACAATTCGACACAATGTTTGATTGTAACGTAAAAAGAGAACTACCGTATTGTACCGTAGAACATGCATGCGTTAAATAGGCTGGCATTAAGAGAACAGGCAGTGGTGGTCCAAGCGAGTTTCGGGGCTTGTCACGCTCGTAATGAGATTATGTTTGCAATGCGGCAACACGATGCGACAGGAAATGTTACGCGTGGTCCGACATCGCCGAGAACTGTAGGAACTGTGTCACGGAGCTGAACAGAATTTCATTTCATGCCGGACGATGAGTATTGTAATAATTCGGGATTCATAATGCGATCTGACCAGGGGAATTATGTTTCAACGGCTGGACAGATAGTTCGTGGTCGCTCATACTTGATCGTTTTGGTGTTATAGGCGTGAAATTTCAAGTTAGAGTACCTACATGCTATGCCAAAGTCTTAGACTATCCGCGTTATAATGTGTAATAAATCCATGTATAATATTATAATCCGTAACCGAATATACTTGCAGGAAACATTTTCGTTTGTTCATTATATCATGGAAATGACGTTTAAGGTATTTTTTGGTTGCTGTTACTTGTTTATGATCTTTCTTAATTTATAAATTTGTTATTTCTATAAGAGGAATAAATTCAGAATTGGAGATTGATTTTGTAAAACAGTAGGTAGCAAAGTTGTAAAAAGAAGTATGTTAAGAAATTAGTCGGCGATTAAAAATATCTATTGTTATACCAAACGAAAGAAGCTTTCTGGGAATATTATAAATGTAAAACTCCCTAGGAGTTCAAACACAGCCATTTTCGAGAGACACACGTTTCCAAACGGACGGACAGAGAGCAACATCAGAGATAGACAAGACCATAGAAGAAAGAGTAATTATTTAAAACATTGAACATTGACGGAGAAAGATCGGTAGCTCAGGACGTTGAAAATCGATTCTCGATTTTCAGGTAGATACTACACAGAACTTATTATTTATTGTTTACTGTTATTAATTGGTTGTTTATTTAATTATTATTGTTATTAATCGTTGTTAATTATTAATTGTTATTTACTCCTGTATTTTATTTAAATATTGTCACAATAAACTCGATTTTCAGACTTCAGAATC
The DNA here is from genome assembly GCA_014737505.1 of Bombus sibiricus. Lineage (NCBI taxonomy): Eukaryota > Metazoa > Arthropoda > Insecta > Hymenoptera > Apidae > Bombus > Bombus sibiricus. Next base: position 1,202,976 of record JACXIM010000076.1, on the reverse strand, counting down.
GATCCCTGACTAATCGAAATTTGAACATTATATAAATATTATTTTAAATGAATAATTATTTCTTCAAATAATTACTCAAATATTACATAGATTATAATATAAGAAACATTAAGTATTATTCTTGTATACATTCCTGAAAAGAAAATTCTGCTTAGTAGACGATCTAAGACTTTTGCACAATGCTATATATCACAGTCAATCTTTAATAAATCGGAATAAATATTAACAAGAAAATGTCTTAACGTATAAGTTAAAGGAATTAAAGGTAAACCGCGATGTCTCTCGAGATTGAGGACAAGTAGAATACACCTGCCACTAGCCAGTCATTCTATCGAGATGTATTCATCGCTGTAAACTTATTCCACTTAAAATTTATTTCCACGATGAATAAACCAATAGAAATTACTATAAAACTTTTTCATAATACTATACTTGCATATATCTCATTCATATGAAGAATTAAAAAGTGCTGGCTAAGGAGTTGAATCTTGAAGATCATGCGTGTAATTAATCAGAAAGGAAAGTAGAAACTAATGTACTCGAGGCAAATTTTGTCTCGATAGAATATTGATCTCAACTATTGAATCACGATATAGCAAAATTCCGCGAGGAAGTGAGAAAACATAACAGTAGGATGCATGCGTCAGGATTTCGTAAAATTGTGCTGTCAACATCGTGTCACGGTCGCAGCCTGTCTGGCAACCTACAATTTGCGAAAAATACAGATCCTCTGCACAGTCAGTTTATAAAATGTGTCAGATTTTCACCATTTGTTATAGTAGCGAACGAGTCACGTGGTTAAACACACATCATACTAATTTCTTCTACCCTAATTGAGATACAGTTTATAGAACTCCATTCATCCGAACCACCTTTGTTAGAAATTTCAGTTAGTGGCCAATTAATCGAAGTTCTATAAATTGAAGCGAATTCACATTCCCTTACCAGGATGTGAATTCCTATTATTTGAATGACAAATCGTAGGTAATGTAGAGAATTAGTGAACTTCTATTATATATGCTATTTAATATAATTAGTAATTACGTACTTTCCCGAGGATTCGGATAAATGAAGGTTTACTATGTATGCAACATGTAAGAGGAAATAGTTATTTCTCCTTATCTACAAAATTCTATTATACATATTTCTGCAATTTCTCCAATTTTTTCTATTAAATAACGCCACTGTTATTTTCAAACGCTGAGTCTTCAAAAATACAATTTTCCACGATTGTTCAATTAATTTTCTATAATTTCAAAATTCCTTTCGCCTACTTCTATTGTAATTTCTTATTCCATATATTATCCTTTAACACTTTGACTGCCGCGTCGAAATCACATGTTTCGCTCAGGACGCCACGGCAGTATTTTTATTATTCAAAGCATATAATTGCAAAATAATAATAAATTGACGATGTAAGACAACATTCTTCACCAATGGACCGTTTATCTTATTGGTGGTCACGGGTGACCACCGTGGCGCCTTGGTAACAGTTGATAGCGACATATAACGAGGCTTCGTTTATTTCAACAAACCATTCGCATTCGTTATTTCGTCGTAAGCAAAATGTCCAGAATATATTGTTGAAACGTGTACAAGATATTAGTAGACAATATTTGCTCATTCTACATATAATAGTAAGATGGAGAGACAAGCGTGACATTTTTATGATTTCGATGAAACATTCGGCTGAAATGGTAGAGGTCCACAAAAAAATATGTTTGTGATAAACCAATGGCAGTGGTAGATCACAACAGAGGAAACTGTGCTGTAGATTTATCGGATCAAATGGTAGCATATTCTACACCACATAGAAAAACCCCCAAGTGGTACATAAAATTAGCTTCAGAGGTATTGTTAAATACATCAATTTCAAACGCGATGATACTGTATAAACAAGCAACAATCACAAAAATCAAGGTACCAGATTTTAGAATGGCACTCGCAGTGCACCTTACACAGTGCCATTCACCAGAGCCGTCAAATACACTTGTTCGACAAAGATCGCGACACGAAATGCAGAAAGAAGGGCAAGCGTACCTGGCACGAAAATTTTGCAGAGAGAGCTATAAAAAAATGTTAATCAGGATCAAAAATTGCTAAAAATCGGATCAAAAATGTGACCACCTATTGTCCAGATTGTATCGATGACCCACATTTATGTTTAAAGTGTTTTAGCACAGTGCACCGTTAGATGCAAGATCTGTTCTCATTTTTTTTATTGATGTTCTAATAAAAATGTTTAATCGTTCAATGGGGCACTTTTTATTTCAAAGTATCTTCAATTTATCGGTTATATTCAAAATTCCCTAACTGTCAATTCTCCATCCAATTTTTACAATTGTAAGAAGTTCAAGCGCTCCGGTCACCAATGACCAACGTGGCAGTCCAAGTGTTAATTCCTCTTTATAAACAAATTAGCTTCCTTATTCGTGTCCTGTCTAAGATAACTAGTTCGACGTATTATCAAAAATCAAATTCGCCTTATTGTTAGAATCGAATCGAAGTTGAAGACCGCAATCGGTTTTGCGCGCGAATACGTGGACAAACTTGGTATTCGCAAATAATACGACAGATCTGGCTAGTCTGAGAGCACCTTTTGGTCAGATGCAATTGCACATTCTTCCCACGGCCGCGCGGCTCCGCGTGCTGATCTTCCAGCTATCGAGCTGCATTCCCCGAATGCGCTCCCCTAACTATATGGCGAGAATTTGGTCGCTATCAGGCCACCAATTTCTCGGCCCGCCAAGTGTCAGAACGCTGTACGAGTTCCCGTTTAACTACAGCTAGAGATAATTGGAAACTTTTTGTAATACGTGACTCTTAAGACGAAATCAGTGACCCATGAACAAATATCTTTGTTCGAAAAGGTATTAGGAATGACTTTTCAAAGGATTTTCGTGTTTAAAATTAAGGAAGATAAAAGAATGGCTTTGATTTTGAAGAAAACGGAGAATGAGGTGTTTCTCAGGTAAAACAATTCGGCTATTTATTTTTCTCCATTTAAAATGAAGTTGAAAAGAATTAAAAGGTTTAATTCAAAACTGGCGATGAAATTTATAGCCCCGTTCGGCGATATTTTCACGTCGAAGGTTATATCACGTGGATATTCATGGCGTGTGTGCTGCTTAAACTTGTATCGCAAAGGCGGCTATTGTACGCTGGGAACCAGACGTTTCCAACAATGGGAACGAAAATGATATCGCTTGCTAAATTAAACCGATGTACCGAAGAACGTTACAAGCACGATATTGTAGCCGTGTTTCTAATTTATCCGAATGTATTAGCCCCAACAGTGACGTGTTCAGATGCTTAATTAACAACTCCAATGTTACATTGTTCGTATCGTTGTTTGTGTATCAAAGGCATTGTTCAATATGTATTTCATTGTATAGAAACTGAAGTTGTACCATGAGGTATTACACACTTTTCTCGAACAAGTTTTCGTGTCTACACGATCTACTCAAAGTAGAATTATCGATAAATCGAATGTGAATATAAATCGAATTAACACTATGATGACCAGTGCGAGTATGTTGACTATTTTAGTTGATAATTATCGTTTCTAAATTTTGCAAAATTTACTGATTTAGGACATTTTCTTGCAACCTATCTTAATTTTAATATTACAAAATAGTTTATTAATTTTTAACAGAAACGCCAGTCAGTGATGATAATTACATTCGAAACAATAGTTTGACTAATAAGTCGAACATAACACATGGTAGCGTTAATGTTAATGTTAATTCGTCGTTATGTCTCTCGTTGTTTATCGTACGTTTTTGGAAATCTATCTCTAAACTATCTAACTATACCAAAACACCTATATAAATCAGATAAGATCAAATTTAGTGGCCGTTTCACGAATTTCTTGTTCAATAACAAATCAAAGACGGACCATCCTCCGCCCCGCGTGCAATGAATAGAAAAGAAATTTGAGCGCACGGTGCTCCCGCCTGCCGATACATTCCAAATGAACGAAAGAATGTGTTAAAGCGACGAAAGACAGAAAGAAAAGATTACCACTATGAACTAGCGAGATAAGTTGTATAGCTGTTTATATATAAAACCGTACTACGATACGATAAGTTACGTAAAATACCTTAAAAGTCCTTAAAAGTTATTTATCCACATCACCGCTGTAAAGAACGTTTAAACTCGACGTAAACGTAAATTCGACGCGTCCAGGCCTGCACGCGTGCATTCTTACGAGAGTGAGCAGAATGAAAAAGGGAAAACGGAAGTGCGAAGAAGAACGAAGAAGATGACGGAAGAATGGCGAGGAAATGAGACGAAAGAACGAGAATAAATTACGAGAACGGCTGGACGCGTCCGCTCGCGAAGCTGTATATGTAAAGCAATTGTGAGTTATTAAATAAACGAATTGAAAGCACCATTCTGGCCGCCATTCCCTCGGGGACACGGACCGTTTCAGTGGATCGGGGCAAAAATAATTTCGCGCTGGCTTGATATCATTACTGCGGGAACAATTACGAGGTTTGGAGCGAAAGAGAGAGAGAGAGAGAGAGAGAGAGAGAGAAAGAGATAAAGTGGAAGATAGAAGATCGAAAAAGGAGAAAAAGTGCTTCTGACCGAAAATTGTTTTGTTCGTCAAGCTCGAAACGACGAGTCGTTACGTTGGCTTCTAACTGGCGAAAGAAGCACTTCGTTCTCATTTCTTTCAATTTTTATCTGATCTTCCACGTCGACGTTTAACTCGACCACGATTTATCTAGGACTATCCAAATTCTTGTTTCTGCAGATGGTGACGTACTCTCATGGGATATTAAATATCGTTATCGAGGATAGTTTGGGTAAGTATGTAATTAAAATTGAAAGATTTGTACGGTGAAACTCGAAAGGAAATAGATATTTTCTGGTCTTCGAATTAGGACCAGTCGAAATTTTTAGTATCATTCTCATTTTTTACTTAATAAAATTGGGACCAAATTTGATCACAACTGAGTTCTTTTATATAATATAATCAACAATTTGTGTTAATGACTCTTGTGTTCCTCTTATTTTATTAAACATCACGAACTTTCTTGTCACTTGACACTATTTTTCGATAAAGGGAACTCTAATCTCAATTTTCTCGGAAGCTAAGCCGAGAATGAAAAAGTTTTATACTATATACTATTCTTATTTTTCCACAAGGAATCACATCGTGCCCGCTTTTACTTACTATTCGCTCAGATCCTGTATATATGACTATCTACAGTACTGCACTGTACTGCGTTGTATTTAGTAGATAATAATCTTAGAAGCCGATTTGTCACTCCTAACNATAGCGTTGCAGTTAAAAAAAAAATATTTACATGTGATCTTGTAATTCTGTAATATTAGAAGCCAATTTGTCACTCCTAACATAGCGTTGCAGTTAAAAAAAAAATATTTACATGTGATCTTGTAATTCTGTAATATTTGAAGCCAGTTTGTCACTCCTAACGTAGCGTTGTAGTTAGAAAAAAATATTTACATGTGATCTTGTAATTCTGTAATATTAGAAGCCAGTTTGTCACTCCTAATATAGCGTTGCAGTTTGAAAAAAATATTTACATGTGATCTTGTAATTCTGTAATGAAAAATGCTCTGTTTTTAAAGAATCAGATACAGGCTCTTTAACACGTTGACTGCCATGGGGGTCACCGGTGACCGGCACTCAATTTGGCTATAGCGCCGTGGGAGCCACCGGTGACCGGCGACGCAGCAAATATTAAAAGTACATAATTATAGTAAATTTGGATACTGATAATTTTTTAATAATACCATTGTTACTATAATGGTTTGGAGAAATTAATGCAATATAGAACATACAAGCATGATTTTATAACTCACTTTATTTGCTGCAAATAATATTTCAACATAATATGCATCGTATAATGAAAAGTTCACGTCAGCGCCTTGGCCAAACCATGGAAAATTCGTCTGGTAGTCAACGTGTTAAGAGAAGAATTCTTCAGAGTAATCTATAAAAGAACTGTACAAGAAATATCAAAGCTCAGACGGCTGAATTTTAGGACAGCAGATAGTCGACGTGTTACTTTAGAGTGCATTTATTTAAGTGTATTTGATTAACATAGCTAGCAGATAATCACGATAAAGCGCTATTCTACGACGGCAGGAAACTACCTGCGGATTCATCATAGAACTCCATGCACATTCAACAACTGTGCAAACTGTGCCGAGTGGACGAGGAAATGATATATATTCCCCGGCGGAGTAGTAGTTAATGAATGAAATAGAAGAAGAGATTCCGAAGGTGAGTATTGTCCGACGAAATCTTCGACCATTCCTCCCCTCTCTTTCTCATTCCGTTGTCTGTTTTACGATGTCATAAAATTCTATTAACACGAACTATACACCAGTCAAATTGACTGGTTTTACCATTTTATTTTAAAATTCCTACTACTTGTTATATTTTGTCCGCAATGATGCAATGACTTTCGCGACGATAACTAAAAGAATAATATAATGAATTTTATTTTGTTTTTTATGTATTCAAACTGAAAATAATTTTGTATCAAGGCTACTTATACCAATACCAGTCAAGGTGTACAAGGATTCTGCAATCTGTTTATCGAACCCCAATTAACCAGTTTCCTCGTTTTCTACAACTTGCCACACGTTTTTTAAATTTTTACTGCGTATCATTCGATATGATGATATCAGTTATCAGGAAAATTTTGGATCGATCGCTAGATCGTGCTAATGCAAGAAATACTGCAACAGTCAAAATGACTGGTTCTACAATTTTATAAATGTGTCGATCCTCCTTTAGGTCGATTATGATCCCAGATGGATTAATAATACCAAAAATGTACTACATAACATAGAATTCCTTCTGTAAGAAAGTAATAAATCAACAAATATATGTCGGGTTAGCGTTAGACATAGGGGCGTGTAACGTATCTTCATTAGGACAAGCCATCGTTGTTGTTCAATGGAGATTATATTTACAATTATATGTAAAAATGTTGATTTAACAGAGTTTGACAATTATACGTGGCGATTAGACACTCTAGATGTCAAAGACAATGTTCTTAGGTTCAATAACGAATCCACGGTCAACGGGGAAAACTCTTTGTTCAATAGAATATATTTTGAAACACACAGTGACGTTAGCTGTGTCGCTCGGTTTCTTTCTGGCAGACTGACAAGGCGATGTGAGTAAACTCTCCAAGGTGACCACNAAGAATAAAAGACTGATACGATCACATTTGTCAATTGCATATTGACCGGGGATATCAACAAAATTCCAGGCGCCGTTACTAGGCAGACCCGCGTAGAGCCGACGTTGCTCCTGCCCGGGGCTTGTTTGTCAATACAGCGTGTGTCCCTCAATATTGGTACTTCTTCTGTTAGGTAAAAACGTTCATCCCGTGACCGTGGTTACGTTCGGCGACCAGTTGTGTCACCTCGAGCCCAAGCCCACTGTCACAAATCTCGGGCAAACATAATCAGATCGTATCACAACAACTACTTCTAAGTTCTATTATTTAAGTACAGCTATAATAAATAGTTTAGATCAAAGTATTGGGGATCTTCCCAAAATTCCAAAAGAGTGGCCCGATGTCCCTACATCTCCGACATAAAAATATATTCCATTATCACGTATTTTTTTAAAGACCAGCCATTTTGACTGGTTTTGGTAGAAATAGCTTCGTGTTAACTATCGCTAGTTAACTATATCTAGTGTTAATTTCGAGTTAGTAAAATTTTCGAGATAATCCCGTATAGCAGCTGATAATCTTGATGCAAGATCTCGTTTAATATGCTGTACGTTAAACTCTTTATTATTAGCGCAATAATTATCGTAACGATTCATTATGATGATAATACGATTTAATACGAGATTGTTAATATCAATGTCCTCTACCATGAGAATGTTAATATCAATAATATAACTGGAAGAACATCGTGTATTTCGAATTACCATCAATAATCATGTACCTACACCGAATATAGTCTAATTACCCTTGGAAGATATTATTTATTGTTTGATCGATAGTCTATGAGAAAGATCGAAGAGATTTAGTTGAGAAAAGAGTGGAAAAATGGGCCGTGTCATCGCTATTCAGAATCAAGATAATCGTTACCGGGGTAATCCGATTATAACACGCTGCTGCAATTCACAGACGATATAAAAGAAAGTGATGGATGACCGGGCATACCAACCACCCCAAGACATCGAATTAATCGCTTGACGCAGACATGCGTATTAGTAATTTGATGAGATTAATTGCACGAGCTTGATAATTTTAAACCAGGATTTCAATTTCCCGCACGATTAAATCTCAATTCGATCATCCTCGAGCACAAAGCTGCAGATTAACATTTTGTTTTTCATCTTGTTTCGGTTGTTAATATTTTCCATCTAAATATGATCTTGCACGCGAAAAGTGAATATTGGACATTTATAAGGCTTAAAAGTTGTTATACATCGTATGAGATTTCAAGGAAACTGAAAAGAGAAAAATATTATTAAAAATGTAAATGAGAAACTTTTGTTTGCGCTTTTTATATTACTACCAGTACATACCACGCTTGTAATTATTACGCTTTTTTAAGGAACAGACTGCCTTTTTTAACACTTTGATTGCCACGTCGAAATCACATGTTTCGCTCAGGACGCCACGGCAGTATTTTTATTATTCAAAGCATATAATGGCAAGATAATAATAAATTGACGATGTAAGACAACATTCTTCCCGAAACACTGAATGAGGCTGGAGAAGGACTAAGGGAATTAAAAGCAATAATAGAGAAGAGAAGGACAAGAGCAATACAAGACGGGGAGGAATGACAGGAAGGTAGCACAGCAAGGAGGCAAAAGACCAAAGACCAATGTTGCAATAGTTTGTAGACATTAGCTTTAGCTGATAGAGATAAGAATAGGCTAAGGAGTGCAATACAATAAATGTAAGAAATGTAAACCGAAAGTTGGTCCAAAGCCGAAAGGCACGGACTAAATAAATAATAATAATAATAACAACATTCTTCCCCAATGGACCGTTTATCTTATTGGGGGTCACGGGTGACCACCGTGGCGCCTTGGTAACAGTTGATAGGGACATATCATAACAAGGCTTCGTTTATTTCAACAAACCATTCGCATTTGTTATTTCGTCGTAAGCAAAACGTCCAGAATATATTGATGAAATGTGTAGAAGATAATAGTAAACAGTATTTGCTCATTCTATACATCATAGTAAGGTGGAGAGACAAGCGTGTCATTTTTATGATTTCGACGAAACATTCGGCTGAAATGGTAGAGGTCCACAAAAAATATGTTTGTGATAAACCAATGGCAGTGGTAGATCACAACAGAGGAAACTGTGCTGTAGATTTATCGGATCAAATGGTAGCATATTCTACACCACACAGAAGAACCCTCAAGTGGTATATAAAATTAGCTTTAGAGGTATTGCTAAATACATCAATTTCAAATGCGATGATACTGTATAAACAAGCAACAATCACAAAAATCAAGGTATCAGATTTTAGAATGGCACTCGCAGTGCACCTTACACATTGCCATTCACCAGAGCCGTCAAATACACTTATTCGACAAAGATCGCGACACGAAATGCAGAAAGAAGGGCAAGCGTACCTGGTACGAAAATTTTGCAGAGAGTGCTATAAAAAAATGTTAATCAGGATCAAAAATTGCTAAAAATCGGATCAAAAAGGTGACCACCTATTGTCCAGATTGTATCGATGAGCCACATTTTTGTTTAAAGTGTTTTAACACAGTGCACCGTTAGATGCAAGATCTGTCCTCATCTTTTTTATTGATGTTCTAATAAAAATGTTTAATCGTTCAATGGGGCACTTTTTATTTCAAAGTATATTCTATTTATCGGTTATATTCAAAATTCCCTAACTGTCAATTTTCATTCAATTTTTACAATTGTAAGAAGTTCAAGCGCTCTGGTCACAAATGACCTGTGGCGTCACAGGAGAAACCGTAGCCGGCCATATATGACAGTCAAAGTGTTAGAATAACCGCAAAGAAATCTGTGGAATTGAGAGCAAGTGGAGTGCATCTGCCACTCGTCAGACATAGAGGCATTCTATGGGAACCTACTTGGTCTTTGTAAAATTGTTCAAGCAAGAATTCAGTTTGACGATTAATGACCTGTTAATGGGAATTATTGCGCCGTGGCAATTATTCCAGGTAGCGGCTGGTTATTCCAATGGAAAGTGCGAACTACCTTGGTCAATAAAATGCACGTAATGGAGAAAAATTTAACGAAGCCAAAAACGAGCACTGGGAACCCGCGGTGTCTGTCCGCGAATAAAAATAAAGGGGGCCAAACGGTCGGTTGAAACGCGTAATGGCATTATATCGACTTCATTTAAATTCCGGGACGGGCTACCAAGAATATAAGGAAACAAAGGAAGAGAAATGTGACTGTTAAAATGAAATCTGCCGCGTTCAATGCAATGTTTACTTGCTCTTTTTATCTTTTTTTCCTTTTTCTTCTTCCTTTTTTCACTTTCTTTTTTTAACGACTGTTGCATCACTTTAAGTTATAAAAAATTATACCACTCATTCAGGGAACCTGCAATAATAAAACATTACGATAATCCGGCATCACGGAATGATACATGAAAAAAAATTTTTTCCAGGCAATTAATAATTATCTGGATAAATGCGAATGGAAAATATCAGCTTACGAAAGTATTTAAGCTTTTACCATAGGAAACATTTAGTCCACATTATACCTGTTATATAAAACATCTTCAAATCACATCAGCGCTGAAATGAGAGACGGCTTTCATGATTATATGTATTTTCATTATTATTATTGATTATAAAATTTGAAACCAACCTAAATATGGATATAGAAGTTACAAGATGTTTACTGTAAACATACTGCAAATATTTTAATAAAAAATTAGTATCCACCGTGAATAAACATATTTAGCAAATAATATGTGTTAAATCTAGTCCCACTGAATATTGAAATTGATTAATATAATGGTTAATTGACTGTTCACTTATTACTAACTTCCAAACTATTTTCAAATCAATTGTTTCGAATCTTACAAATATAATTATGATAGTCGAGTCTCGCTGCAGGGCACTAAAATTTCAAGATGTTCCATATAATATCTACACCTATACCTACACTAAATATTTTACACCTAATATTTTCATGAGCTAGTCTAGGAAATAGCAAGAATTTCAGATTCTTTTCAAAACTCCTCGAACGACTTGGTCCGCGTACGTGAAAAGTTTATGGCGATCGACAACGAATCTCCACGATCTTCTCGCTGGTCCGTGATTCCGAGTCATTCAGTGAGAAGATAAACTACCAATCGATGTGTTCTGTTCGTTGAAGGATTTATACCCGCATGGAACGTTTCTTTTTTCATCGATATCAACGCCTGATTCGAGTGTTTGTCCGGTGAGAACTGATTTGTCCAGCAACGATCGATCGTACCGAATGTTCTTGTTAAATCAAGTCATCGTCACTATGATATTTTGTTCATTTTCTCGCGTCCTGCAATTTGTTGCAACATAAATAACCGTTCAAAAGGCAATCCGTAATTTACAAAAGCAGAGAACTTTGACGCGTTCCGAGCTCATCAATTTTAGTTTCGAAAGTATGTCGAGTAGTGAACATTTTTATGTATTTCTCAGAGTTACGACACAGCGCATCTCTTTACATTACGTTCGATGGAATTACATGGGAAACACGCCAAGCTTCCAGAGTACTGTTATTTCGCTGTAACACGACTAATTTCGGGAGAACATCATAAAAAGGATATACTACGTCAAACGATGCAGTCGTTTCGAATTAAAAAGCTTCGTACGTATCTTTATTATAGTTCGCTCGTTACGTTTTTTAAAGCAATTGTTGTGAAATAAATAACAATCGTAGTATATACGTAGCAGCAAAAACTTACGATGACTATTTTAATCCTATAGTAAAAGTGATCAGGATGAATATAAAAATTCTAATAAGATTAGAAATATAAAATAATCGAAAAAAGAAAGGAATCTATGTATTGTTTCAATGTAGGAATGAATGATAAATTTTTGAGTTTTATTATAAGTTTCTATAGAGATTTATTTATTATATTTTATAACTTTATTTTAAGTAATTACTATCGTATTTTATATTTCGTATAAATATTTTGGTTTTTCTGTCATCAAAGAGATATAAAATTTGCATGCATTTTCTGCTGTTTCCAAATTACACTCATACTCTTTCAAGCCAAACGTTTTCAAAAATATTCATTTAATACTGTCTTTTCCAGGCACCTATTTCATGACGAACGACGCCAAACTATAGGAAGTTTCAGTTTACGAGAAATAAACACGCGAGATGAGATGTGCGGATATGTTTAATCCCACCTTTCAATTTAGACAAGCCATTTCTACCGATTTAGCACCACCATTTTTCTCATGAAAAGAGAAAAACCTGGAGAAGAAGCAAAAACAATCGAGCGATTCGTTGAAATTACAGTTTTCCCCTAGACGGAATCCCCTAGATAGATTTCCGCCCATGGAAAAGTCGTCTCTCCGTTTACCCTGGGAACGTAAAATTAACCGCTACTTTTTCACTGGGGAAATTGGAAAATACGTACGAAGTGGGAAAATGAGCTGGTTAGCTGATTCTTTTCAGCGTGCTGCTCTTTTCCTGGTCGTTTGTTTTCTTGAGTGGAGTCGAGATTTTAATGGGAAAAGTTGCGGCTGGTGTTAAAAAAAAATGACAGTGGGGGGAGAGGGGAGAAAATCGGGCCACGATCTCGCGGTTAACATTTTCAGAATTTAAATAAGTACAAACGGAAGGTAATCCAGTCTTGATCCTCGTAACGGGCACGTTTTGCCCGTGGTGTTCGTGGAACACAGGAACGTGTTCGGGTCACTCGGTACCCTGGACAGTTGCACAATCTCGTGGGATCCATGAATTTCCTGGTTTAAAACCTCGGTCACCCGACCAAGATTTTATTCCGCTTACCCAACGAGCAATGTAGCCGGAACGCTGCCTTTCCGTGACTCGTTCTATGTTATCTAGAGTGAAATTCAGGAGAAGTTCAAGAAAGTTAAAGAATAGAGTAACATTGAGATTGCATCTCGATTTCTGTAAAAGTAACCAATTTGAGGAAGATTTAGGTTAAATAGGGTAGACACTCTTCAACTTTTTTCCTATATCGACGAATTTATTTTCTAGCCATATTCCCAATAGATTAGAGTTTATTTTAGATAGTTTTTAATATATTTATAAGAAACCTGAAGGTGTAGAAATATATGAAATATATACAATGTGCAAAATGTCTACAATATATATCCAAAATTAATATTAAAATATTAATTAATCCAATGTTTCGAAAACTGTTTCCATAAGTAATCATTAAATAATTTAAAAAACGTAAAGATACACATATCAGAACTTTTTGATAAAAAGACAAGAAAATTTGGAGTTACAGTATTAGGTAAATAAATCGTTGTATTTTCTTACAAGAGATAACAGAACGAAATTAATACATGCATGCATAAAAGTACTCGTCCTTGGCACTCTTTTAAATACCAAATCCGAGCCAAAATAGCGAGCTACAGATTTGTTTTCGCAATTAGTACAAACATGAAAATGCAACGTTTTTATCGTTAACACGTATATTATTTTTATCATATTGTTTATATATATTAGGTTGTCCGGAAAGTCTTTCTTTCGCAAACGTGTTTTTTACAACAGTGCACCTTCATACAAACGTGAAACCAAATCTGTGAAATGTCGCGGTGTTTATCTCAACACAATGGATCGTACGTAATTCGACAAAATAATAATAATAATAATAATTATAATAATATAATATATGTAAACGTCCTAAGAGTTCAAACGCGGATAAATATAGGGACTCTCTCTGTTTGACGGACAGTGTGACCTTATTTACTGTTACGAACAACCGATTCGCCAGACAGTCAGTACACAGAAGGACGGCTAGAGAGGCAGCAGGATTCCAATTAGTAGAAACGCACAAGAATAGAAAACAGAATATTATTCAGAATATTGAAGATTGGCAGAAGAAGACTGGTANGTTTAGGACGTGGAAAATCGATTCTCGATTTTCAGGTAGACTTTGTACAAAGCTTTGTTATTTGTTATTATTCATTGTTATTAATTATTATTAATTGTTGTTTAACTCTGTATTCTATTTAAGTACGGTTAAATAAACTCGATTTTCAGACTTCAGAATCGATCCCTGAATTAACCAAAATTTGAACATTATATATATAATAATAATAATAATAATAATAGATAATAATAATAATAATTGTAGGATCTTACTAAAATTAATTTATTATTATTTAATTTAAAATAGATTAAACAGGTGTTGATTAAACAGGAAACGATGGTTGTTTAACGTGAACTAAATACAATAACGCACTATAATTAAGACAACTAAATGGTTAATTTACAACGCTCTTCCTCACGCGGACCACACTTTCTACGATTTATCTACGATGTGTCGTTTCCATGTTATTCTTCTGTCCAGAATTATGCCCAGATATCTGACTGAATCTTTGTTTGGAATTGGAATATTATTTATGGTCATCTGTGGGCAGGATTGTTTTCGCAGCGTGAAGGTTATATGACTGGATTTATTTTCATTTATTTTGAAGCGCCATTTGTGGAACCACTTTACCATAGAGTCGAGACCTCGCTGGAGAGTTGAGGAGGAATTATTGGGTATGAGTGGGATGCTAATAAAGCTGTATCATCAGCAAATGTCGCTGCGGTTATCTGTGTTAAAGTTGGTAAATCGGCAGTGTAGATGGTGAACAGCAGAGATCCGAGGACACTGCCTTGGGGTATGCCAGCTTCTATTGGAAATGTCTACATAATATAAAACAAAAAACGTTGTGCATCTATTACTTCCTCATAAAACGAAAGAAACTTTTCGGACAACCTAGTAAAATATTTACGTATAGAATTGCAGTATTAAAGAAAAGAGAACTTATGCGCGAATTATTTCGCAAGCAGATTTTCAAAGACGTTTACACATTATTTTCTCCAGAAATTGACTTTTACATCTTCCAAATTACTCGTTCACCGTACATCATTTCGTTTCATCATTAATCATCTCTTAAGCAACAATTTTATCGACAGCTTCGCGAATTGCTGGTCGAAAAATTCAACGAGCCGTGACCGAGTGTAAAACGCGATACTGGTTTTAACGGTCATCAAGGCTGTGGAAAAGCGCTTGAACACCAGATATAGTAAAGTGGGAAAATTCAAGTTGACGACAGGAAGGAACGGGAAGCTAGGGAAAACTGTGACGGTGGCAAAAAGCGTCAAGCAGGCTCGAAACTTCAGCCCGTATGACAAAGTTTCAGGGTACGGCCAGTTGCAAAATTTATTCACCGCAGCCCTGCGATCCAGTGTTCCACGAAAATTAATATATTCCGCTTATATAAGTAACGATCTACCCCTTTCCCTCCACCACGTTCTACATTTCAAATCTGCGTGGATCCGAGACCACATTAATATTAATAATATGTCCAACAATTGCCGCGATCGACATGGATCTGGTATATTACTTTGTAGAAATTTTCTCTCTGTACCTTTTGCTCTAGCTTTTTTTTTTTAATTGGTATGTTTAACAAGTTTTTCTCATTTTTATTACGTTTTTTCAAAAAAAGTTTAACTGAATGTAAATTAATGAATCTAATTTTTATATAACTTTTTCAATGGCCAACTTAGTTCATTATCCCAAATTTATATGGGTATAAAAATTATCGATTCTAGAATTAATAAATTTTTTTAGTGAAACAATTTCAGTTCCTTTATTTATAGTCTGTTTTAAATTAAGATAAGATAGGGAATGTCTGTAAAATTTTTATTTGCAACAATTTTTATAGCACTTTTTCTAAATTTAAGCTCATGGCAGATAATCGCACGAATATTCTGATTATTCGTGACAACGAATAACGAGGTATTGATATATTTATTATTAATCTTCTTAATAGTAAATATATGTCGGGTTATCGTTAGAATTTAGGGCGCGTAACAATTCTTCATTTGAATTAGCCATCGTTTTGTACAACAGAAATTATATTTACAGGTATAAATATGACTTTTTACAAAGTTTGACGAATAACCGTGGTGTTTAGACACGCCAGATGCTATTGACAATGTTCTTGGGTTCAATAACGAATCCACGGTCAACGGGATAACTCTTTACTAAACGTAGAATACTTTGAAGCACAAAATACGTTTGCTGGGACGCTCGGTATATACTGCTCGATGTGTAACTTCCAAGGCGATCGTACGAATAATAGACTGATGAAAATTTTCCTCTCTTTACGATTGCGTTCGTTTGTTATATACTGGTTGGAAGCATCGAGAAAGTTCCAATCGCCGTTGCTAGGCAGTTTCCGCCTGCAGTTTGATTATTAATACAACGTGTGTCCCATTATATCGACACCTCCGAGGCAAAATCACACGTGGCTAGGCCCGTTCTCGAGGCCGTATGCCGCCACAACATTTCTAGGGAGAACCATGCAACCACTCCACACCTCCGTCAGGCAAAACGTCCATCTCGTGACCGTGGCTACGTTCGGCGACCAGTTGTGTCACCTCGAGCCCAATCCCACTATCATAAATCTCGAACAAATGCAATCGGATTGAATGACAACAATTGCTTAATTACGGCTATGATAGAATCTAGGATAAAGTATTAGAAGATTTTCCCAAAATTTCAAAGGAAAGGCTCCGATGTCCTTTCATCTCCGACATATATATAATTTATAGATAATTTGTCCACCTTTAATGTGGTTGATAATCGGAGATTAAATTTTTTTTTTATTTAATATTTCGCATTCACAATTTGTCCAATTTGGACATTTGGTAAAATATTTTAGCTGTTGGATTATCATGTGGGTGGCTACCCCCAGCGGGGTACCATCTTCGTGTTTGTTAGGTCATATCCTTTGTGAGATCTGCTGGGTGTTTCCTTTTCAGTCTTCTTTCTATGCTTGATGTGTTGATCGTTTCCGCAGCCAGTCGGTTCGGGTGTGTTGCTATTCTTTCTCTGTACCTTTCCGCGCATCTGCTAATCTCCTCCTTGACCGTTGGTATTCCCAGGTCTTTCCGAATGTCCTCGTTTCTAACGTACCATGGAGCGTTTACTATTGTTCTAAGAATTTTAGCTTGCATTGTCTCTATTTTGCTTATATGGCTCATTGCTGCTGTCCCCCATAGTGGTATTCCGTACGTCCAGATTGGTTTTATGATCGTTTTGTATATTATTAATTTATTTTCTATACTTAATTTGGATTTTCGACTTGTTAGCCAATGCATTTGTCTCCTTGTTATCTNGTATTTTGTCTATTATTGATTTAATATGTTGTTTCCATGTAAGTTGTGTATCTATGTGAAGTCCTAGGTATTTGACTTGCCTTGTTTGTAATATGTGCGTGCCGTTCAATAGGATGTTTGGTGGTGTCTGTTTTCGCAGTGTGAATGTAATATGGTTGCATTTATTGGGGTTTGCTTTAATTTGTTTAACTTGCAGCCATTTTTCTATTTTTGTGATGTGTTCTTGTAGTAATGTGACTGCTGTTACAGGGTTAGTATGCCTGACTAGTACAGCTGTATCATCCGCGAAAGTTAGTATTTTACTATTGGTGGATGTTGGTATGTTGGCCGTGTATAGTGTGTGTAGTATTGGTCCTAAGACGCTTCCTTGCGGAACCCCTGCCTTGATGTCTTTAACTTTAGAGTATGTATCCTTGATTTTTACTACGAAGGTTCTGTTGCTTAAGTAAGATTTTATTAATTGGTATATTTGCTCTGGGAATTGTTTTCTGATTGTTTGAAGTAGGCTTTCGTGGTTTATTTTGTCAAATGCTTTCTCAATGTCCATAGAGAGGACTGTGCAGTATTGTTTGTTTTCTAATGCTGGTATTATTTCATTAATGAGCCTGTGCATTTTCTCTATCGTGGAGTGTTTGTTTCTGAATCCAAATTGGTGATCTGGTATTAATTTTTCCTTCTCTATTATTGATTTTAGGCTGGCGTATATTATTTTTTCTAGTATTTTGGAAAACACAGGAAGTAGTGATATTGGTCTGTAAGATGCTGTTTGGTGTGGGTCTTTGCCTGGTTTAGGTAACATAATGATCTGTGCTAGTTTCCATAGTCGGAGATTAAATGAAATTTAATATGTGGCACTGGTACATCGAATTAAACTTTACATTTCTGATTTTCAATAGATTATTAATACAAACGATCAGGTTGTTAATAATGTTCTGTTAGAAGTTACATAGTTATTGTAATAATTTTACATGCGGTTATCGTTACTGTTACTATCCCTTAGTGTTCGTTAAACGAGCGAAGTACATTCATCAGCAAATTAATCCACTATAATTTTCAAACTACCCGCTTATTATCCCAGTTGCAACTTTGCGGCGTAAAGTGTAAGAGAAGAGAGAAATATCCTTGTTACGCAGATATCATAATCAAATCCCATGTGTGAGTGGAAAATTTTCAGTTCACATTCTACCCTCACGTTCGCGTTTTAGTTAACCGTGATCGTGCGTTCGAAATTTTGTCCAGAGAGGAGAAAAGAAATAAAAATGCGGCGAGGGGAACAAAAGCGACGAACGAAATAGCAAAGCACGTGAAGGGAGCATAGGGAATCGTCGATTGAGTAGAAAATTCAAGCGGTAAAAAATACGAAATCGAAAAGAGACGAACGCGACTGCGTGAAACTCATCCCCGTGAGATGGCTCGAACTATGTCACGTTCCTCTGCTATATCGCGTAATTGGACGTGAGGTGTTAATTCGCATCGAGTGACCGATCACTGACAGAGACAGAGATCCGTTGTTTCGGAAAAAAAAACGCCGACGATTTCGGATCGAACTTTCTATCGAGTGATCTGTCAGCATGCTCGAACCCTTTACCCATCGAACGACAAATTAATTCACTTTTTTTAGTTCACGTCGCTCTTGCGTTGGTTGATACATGGGAAATATATTGTGTTATATCACTATCCCTTATAATTGATAAAATGATAAATCCAATATAACGCGTGAATGGGTAAAGGAACTAATAATATTGAAACAAAAAGGATCAGCACGTTTGGTGAAAATACATTAAAACCGATAAGAACATGGACGGCCTGTGGACGATTTACTATGTTACCTTTCCGGCATAAATGGCCGATTCAATTTTTATCCCGGCAACGGTATCCGGTCAGTGGATACATAAATCTATTTCGTGCAACTTCCGTGATGTCGGTTGCTGATAAATTGTCTTGTTGTCACGAAGCGGATCCACAGTATGCTTCATCAAAGTCTAGTCGATAAACTATTTCAACCCCTCCAACGTACGCAATTAATGATACAACATTTCATTTCGATTTACACGAGGTTCCTGAGGGTGAATTTCTTTTTCACGATCGAGTCACCGGTAGCTTCGTGAATGCCAGATAAATTGCCGGCATATATTTCCACAATTTACTTCGTAGAAGAACGCGACACGATGGACGTACTTGGCGAGCCTGTTTCCACCCTTTCGAATAGGATTTTCAGTCGTAAAGGGAGATGCGTGTTTCATGGTCTTGGTGAATCACTCGGGGCTTTCGAATGTTTCGAAAACACGTATATGTGAATACAGAGGGAGAAATATATTTTATCAGACAATATTTTGCGGCCGACGAATATATTCAAGACCATTTTTTGTGTTATACGAAGTCAATAGAATCTTAGACATCGATCTTCCATAGCATCGTTGAACAATAAATTTTTTCATAGACATAAAATAACTCTAGAAAAGATATGGATAAAGGAACTGGAGAAAATAAAAACTCCTCATAGAATATTTACATATGAATAGCTATACCTACCTCTTATATCTTATGACAAATATTGTTCAGTTGATCATTAATACTTATAATTGTTTTCCACCTCTTCAATAATTCATTTATTCCATTACTTTTGATGTAATAATTTTTACTATTAAAATGTATCAGAACTTTCCAAGTAATCTGAGGTGGATGTTGGATGAAGTTCCCAAGAAATACTCTTGATGTTCAACAAAGAGGTTTATTTAACAATTAACAATCAACTATCAACAATCAACGATTAACAATTAACAATCACGCTTCTCGAATGTGTTTGCTTCGCTATTTCGCTAGACCATTCGCACTTCGCAGCTCCGAACGGAATGAATCTTTTCTTTCTTTTTTGTTGCCCCTCAATATCCCCACAATATAAAGCCATATTAAAACCTGTTTGGACCTATGGGATCCAACTATGGGGAACAACGAGTAATCCCAACATAGAAATTCTCCAACGATTCCAATCAAAAAGATCCTTAATAGATGTACCTTGATATGTTACCAACGAAACAATACATCGCGACCTTAAGATACCCACAGTTAAAGAAGAAATATCCAAATTCAGTAACAGATATAATATAAGAGTTAACAACCACTAAAACCCATTAGTTACGCAATTACTTGACACGACGGATCAGATCCGCAGGCTAAAAAGACATTACCCCTTAGATTGAAGCATTAGATTCAACTAGAATCAAACGTACCATAAACTCTTATAATCCAAGTTACAGTAGCATGCCAAAACAATTTACTTATAATTCTCAATGGGAATTAATTGTAAAAAGTCTACCAAATAAAAAAAATATCCCCACTATCTACGTGTTTGTTAGGCGTCCGCGACCGTTGCCACTGTGACATCAATCAAAATAAAAATTGTAACACGAAAATAGGAATATTCGATCTATTGAAGAAATGTTTACCAACGAAATTATGTATCCAACTACTATGCTGTAAAACCAGAAACAACATTCAAAACATTGCGACACCCCTAAATAATTATACAGAAGTACCGCAGACACCACAGGCATCAAGAACACTCGGAAGCATAAAATACCACGACGAAGAAGAAATAGAGATCGAGCCAGCCAGAGTCCAATTCCACCGCTCCGTACTGAAAGAACACTAAGATTTTGGAGGACCAAAATCAATCTAAGGAGGGGGGGTATGTAACCTCAACCAAATCTCAATCCACGTCAGAGACCAGGCCGCACATCGAGGACAAGATGGCATCCAGATGTCTACACATCCTTACTGCGTACCCTCAATAGTCTTAAGGACCCACCACAAATCTTGGCATTTTCATAGTTAAGGTCCTTCAGACCAAAAACAAGCATCTTCTATTTCCAGTGTTCTTTACATTTTTGTTTACTACGGGAAGATACGGGAAAGTTAGTTTTCTTACGTTCGGTATTTTCCGTTAGCAACTTTCTCTCAAGGGCGGCTAAGACCCTTCCTAGTCCACCAACCTTTTTATGATCCAATCGAAAGCAATGTCTATGACCCTCACTCTCCTAGCCAAAATTGTTCTTAACGAATCAGCTCATTTCGTGGCCTTAGGCACACCTACCCCTAGCTTTCCTCCGCCACAACATCGTCACTAAAACTTACTTACTCTCTATCTTTAGAGTAATCAACATCTTTTTACCGAGTTTCTACCCTTAGACCAGTCGCGTGCTTAACACATTAGTGTAACTAGGTTTTATATAAAGTTGTTGGAGTGAATTGTGATTTATGTGTGTTAATTCAGTGTGTATCTCATTGTGATTACTGAATTCATAATAAAGTTTGATAAAAGGAAAGTTAATAGTTGTGTTACGGCTCAACCTTCTTGTTTTATCATCCAACCCTCAAGTTTACGTGACAGTCGCGAAGCCGTCGGAAAATTACGTCGTCGCGTGCCGCCACAAATCTAATATAAATGAATTTGTGGATTTCTATGTGCGTATGGGACATTAGTATCATCAATATCCAAGGTACAGTAATCGCTATATTTATTATTTATCATTATTTAGTCCGTGCCTTTCGGCTTTGAACGAACTTTCGGTTTTACATCTCTTACACTCATTTCTCTTCTTATATATCTACCTCCCCTATTATCTACTCTATTGTATTACACTCCCTTAAATTATTCTATCTCTAAAAGCTAAAAACTAATGACTAAAACTATTGCAACTTGTGACTAAAGACTATTGCCACTTTTGGGCTTTTGCCTCCTTGCTGTGCTACCTTCTTGTCGCTCCTCCCTGTCTTGTATTGCCCTTCTCTTCTCTACTATTGCTTTTAATTCTGTTAATCCTTCTCCAGTCTCATTCAGTGTTTTTTCTATGTCTTTTGGACCTCCCGTTATTTCACATTCTTCTATTACATGTCTCAGGTCTTCTTCTTTGCTTTTACATAGTCTGCATCTTTTTTCTCCCTCTTCTTTCCAGTATTCCCTTGCTTTGGTCTCGTTTCCACATCTGAATCTAGCTAAAATTTTTTTGTCATTCCACTTCATCCTCCCTTCCAAATACTTTGGTAGCTCTTCTTTGGCTATTTTTCTGTAATCTCTGTTATATTTGAATTCCCTTATCCTCTTCCCCCTCTCTTCTGTTTCTCTCTTCCTTCTTTCTTTTATAATTTGGTCTGCTGTTATACTTTCTTGCTCTTCTCTTGCTTCCATCTGTGTCCCTCCATTTTTCACGTCTTCTAGTTCCTTCTTTCTCTTTCTTGTTCTTTTCCCTTCTTGGCCATTTCCCCAGTTTCTCTCTCTTTCCTTTATGCACTCCTTTACCAGTTCCCAGTAATCGATATATTTATTAGTTAAAAAAATTTGTCCACCTAGGTTCCATTTTTGTAATTATATTTATAAAAATGTGAACATATATAAGTATGTTACAGATAAGTAAGAATACTCATACTCGAAAGTGACTGACTCTGTGCCACGGAGCGGATCATTTGAAAATAGAGCGCAGGCGTAAAAAGAAATCATGTTGCGTGAAGCCACTTATTGAAACATCGAGACTTTCGTCCGCGATTCCCTTTATGTCGGAATCCAATCGAAGAGGAGACGAGCGTGGAACAAAAGAGTGCATCGGGCGCACCGCGAACAAAGCACTTCGCTGTTCCGCCCTCACCATAAAATCTTATCAGTGAAAAGCTTCCCCTTCTGCATCTATGCGGCACGTATCGGCAATTCGAGCAAAAACCAACGCTATTCTGTTCGGCGCCCGCGATATGCAACATATCTCATCGTAAGAAACCGAGAGTAAGATAAACTGCTTCCGGTCACCGTAAACTAAAAGATGGGCGTGATCAGAATACAACTATTTGCCTGGAAAAGTAGTCAGGGATAGAAGAAGAGGACGAAAGATGATAGATTTTGATATAATATTGAGTGGTCCATGAAGTTCCTCGATGATGGAAAGATTATCAGTAATAGAGTTTTAATATCGTTATATAAAACACACACATGACATATCCAATATGGTTCATCTCTCTTTCGCGTGTTCACGGAGGCATATATACATATGCATATCTCTAGACTTGATATCGATACCTCTTTTAACCCTTTCGCATCGGGTGTCGCTTATAGGCGGCGCAGGCTAAATGACCTGTGGGTACGGATGCCGCTTATAGGCGGCGACCACGCGACGATCGGCACCCCATATATCAGGCATACACCAGTGCCATCTGTAGTCAATAATGTATATGTAATATATTACCTGTAATTTTGTAAGCCTTTTAATATTAAAGATGTAAATTATACTTATCATATTGGAGCAAAGATTGTTTTATTATTGTTTTATTCAGCACAGTTGTTATTTAAGACTTAGGAAAACATTTATACAGCAATCATGCCACTGTGCGCATTTGTGGCGCGCGCCTCCGTACAGGGAGAGCACTTAGGCGGACTGGACTGCCAAAGCGAAAGGGTTAAAGGTTAAATCCTGATCTTCCTTCATCACACTAAATTAACTTGCTCCTCTCTATCGTTGGTTGATTGAAAGTTTATGTTGAATCATCGTCAGGGAACTGAAATATTTATAGATATGTTCGAATAAGTTCAATAGTTCCAATGAAATTTAATATTCGTGTTAAAATACAGATTCAGCGATAATCGTTCACGACCACATTGTTTGCCGCAGAACACGTGTCGCGCGATTGCTCAAACAAGAAGCTGAGCACACTTCGCCCTATTTAGGTCAGTCCTTACGTATCGAGCCCTTAAAATGTGCCACGAGTCTGCTTTATTGCATATTTAGCACATTTGAAAGAGTCATGAGTATCGATCTTTTTCAGAAAATTGGTGCTAAGAGTATCACGAGAATTAAATATGTCGCTTGGTTAAGACCAAAAGGTATCTTTTCTACTTTGTTCTCTATGTATCTCATTCGATGAATAAAAGTGAGACGCGTCATAGGTAAAAATATATTCTTTCATCTTTGAAAGAAAGGACGCAATAAAAGGACGAGTCTAAAATTGGACACTACTTAAACGGACGTTTAATTTAATTCTGTTCTTCAGAGTCGGCTAGATCGGCGGTCTTTTTACAAGAGCCTTTTCTGTGCACTGATACGTCGCATCCTGAATTTCTAGTCGCGACGACGGTATTGGATTTGATTGAGGTCTCAGCCTTTGATGTTCGCGAATCCTTTTCTTGATTACGAGTCGCGCGTGTGCCTGCACTATCCCCGTGTATTCTTTTCGATCGAACAATGTCCTGACGCAATAACGTCGCGATGAGAAATTTCTCGTGGCTGCATTCTCTGGCGTGTAATTTACCAAGAGGTAAGTATTAATTCCTCGTACATAAAATCGAAGAATTATCTAAAAAATAAAGTGGAACACATGATTAAAACTATAATGACAGAAAATCGTCGAGAAATCAAGGGGTACAAAAGGTATTCTGGCAAGAATTCTAGGAAAACCATGTTCAAATTATGTAACGCGATCCTATTCACGATTTCTAACACGGAATTCCAGAGCTTTGGACGTTTTATTCTCGGTATGGTCGACGTTTGATGAAACGAGAGTGCGGCCAGCTCGATTCACGGAAATTTCCATCGCTCGGAAACACCTGCGGCGAATTTGGGAGACCATCGAACAGAACTAATGTTGCTGGGCAATTTGTAACGAGACCAGCTACGCGTGCACACCAATTCAGAATGTGAGACAGCGGATCCCAGCGTCAAAGCGCAGATAAATTACTTTGTTTTGGCGGTGAAGAACCACAGCCTGGGGCTCGCAGACATCAATATCAACGACTAATGAGTTATCCCTCGCAGCTTCCTATCGACGTGGGGAACCAGCCAGCTTCGAACCTGTCACTGAGTTCAAAATTACCGGAATCTGTTAAGCTACTTCGAAAAGGATCAGGGTAAATATTAGACATCGCTATATTAATCTATTAAGACCGACTCAGCGAAATTAATTTGCTCAAAGTCAACGGTACTGAGAGATCGTAAATATGCCGAATTTCATATTATTTTGACAAACTACAAAAAATACATTAGAATAGAAAAAGAAAACATTTCCATATAATAGTTTAAATATCTCAATTTTGTTAAACTGCTTAAAACTATATGGTCTATATAGAAAAGATATTAACTTTCATAACCACATTGTTAAAAACCGGAATTTAATAACGTAAATTGTATGAGAAGAAATTGCGAGCGAAATGAGTGAGTCTCTAGTGGGTTAACTAAATTAAAATATATAATAAATTAAATTTTTATTTCAAATTTCTTTAATTTAATATAGAAATGTAAAATTTGTGAATAAGAATTTTAAAATACCAATAAAAGGAAGCGGAAAGTTCTCAATGACTCTGATCTAAAGGTATCGAGAGTTAACTTACACAAAGCAATTCCTCCGTGTACTTTTCGTCCAATTAATCACTCTTTTAATCGAATAGATCTGAAATTTCATTGTTCAAAGATAACAGAAGACGCGAGTGGTTAATCTATGTGAGGTGTACATAGCAGCGTCGTTTTGTTTGCTCATACGAAGATTCTTGAACGCTGGAAATCGCCAAAAGTTCGAATTGCATCGCGGAAAATTGCGATGAAACTCATTTCACGTTATTCAGACGGCGATGCTTGAGAGCACGAGTCGCGTCTTGAAACGGTTTCAAGATCGAGTGCACTGAAACTTGCCGGCTCGACGAATCTAATCTCTTTCTGATCGATGTGAACATCTGCTAGCTATTTTGTAACTTGTACCAATTACATTTTCCTGCTTTGTTGAAGACTCGATAAGAATAGGAAAAATAAATAAAATGAAAGAAAAATTGAGGAAGATTTTATTTGAAGGCCACAGATGAAAAATATGATAGTTCTTTATGCTGTCGACCCATTCCACGATTGTACAAATGTTACTCATTCCTACAACAATTTTATATTAAGAAAAAACTTCTTTTTAGCCACTAAGTAATAAAAAGAATGAAACAAATAGTTACGACCGATCGTTGAGAGACGCGATCGCGAGGAAACGCGTCAGCAAGAGGCGTAAATTCTCGCTACGATTTTGATAATCGACGCCGCAAATTAGTCGTTCCCCTGTTTCGATTAGGATAACAGAGATAATTCAAATAATTGTAACACTGAATTAAGAGGGTTAATATAAGCTTCCATTTTTAACAATATTTAAAATTATACTTAACACGTTACAAATGATTTAGCGATGATACAACTAGTTTATTATTATAATTCCACTCGACTTTATAGTATTTCTCGACGTATTAGTTTGACTAAGCGACCTTGATTTTATTTCTCTGAACCTCTCGATGCATTCGGTTTGACTCCTCGTATGACACTGATTGCCCTTCGATTTGGTGTTTGTCTTCTGTGGGAGACGACCCCCACCACGCTCGGGTCTCGCGACCGTCGCGCCTATGATCACGTATGCCACCTTCTTTGTGTAGACAAAATAACGGACCGAAGGCGAGTCAATGTTTTTTAGAACTCGCTGCTTGACAACAAATACGCGCTTATTCCTCCATTGTATATATTTCGCCGGTCATGTAAGACGATCTGTTTGCGACACTGTAGTACCAAGGAAGAGGGTTAGGAACACGGCTTATAGTGAGCCTCGGGCGTAACACATATGAACAAAAATGATCATATCATATCTTTCTTATGTGGCCTTCACTAATCTTTATTTGGACATAAACTGAATTATCGACTGCTCGTAATCATAAATAATATAAAATACAAGATATAAGATGACGATCGGATTTTTAACCTTATTAATTGATTTTTTCATTGCTAACCGAATTCCACAGAACGCTTGGTCGCTCGATATCCTACAGCTGTGACCAAACATTATTACAATGCTGGATTCTCGATGACGACATTTTTCTTCGTGAACTCACTAACGACGTCAAACCGATTTTTTTGACCCACCACCGCTACCAGAAGACGTGATGTAGTACATGTCTCGTTAATAACACTCGATGACTCGATCATAACACCTCGATCTTCTAAGATCATAATATCTCACTCCGCTCCTGCACACTACTCTTCTTCTGGCAAATAAAAAATTTACAAAAACTCTTTGAAACTATATTTTTCTCCAGGTTTAAAGCGATACGTTTCCCTGTTGGATACCCGACAACCCTCGAATTCAACGAATTGTTCTTGTGAATGTAAGATTTTTCAAATGTTAGAAACTCGCTGCTGTTCGTAATTTCTAACACTGACAGTTTGGTCAATAGAACAGGAATTGTTAATATTTCGATCAAATTAGTTTTGCTTCTTGTAATTATATCACAAGTTTATTTATTGATAGGATTCCAGTACATAAATAGGAAACTCTTAAGAAGCAAGCACATTTATTGAATGGCAAAACGAGCGAACACAGTGCAGAAACATAGAAACACATCGAATGTATATTAGAAGCAAATACTATTTTCCTTAATTATTCATGACAGCCCTTGGATGTGGAAAGAATTCATTCCAATAAATAGGATGTATAGCATTTTCGTGAGGAATTTCTTCTTCTAGTACCTTGACAGATTTAAACGCTTCAGTGAGCCATAATATGATAAAATAAATCAGTTCTACGAAACTAATGATGCTGATGCCAACGTAAAGTCCATAGAGTCCTCCAACTTCACCTATAAAATAAATATTTTTTAACAATTGCAGGTTTGCAAGTTATAAAATATTAAAGTATTACATTCGACTTAATTTCGAAATTTTCTAAACTCAAATATTTCAATCTTATAAATTCGATGTATGTATGTACATATATAGATATATTAAAAATAGATAAAAATACAAATATTTACAAATTTTGTGGAAATATATCTAAATACATATCCAGATTTAGACAGACACAAGAAGAACTCCAGACTCTGAAGCTGACGCATGCGATATGTATGTATATTCGACAGTTTAATGAAAACAAATGGCCCGAGTGCTATGTAGCCATCTAGACACTCTGTCTGTTACTATTCATTAGGATTAGATTGTCGAAACGCTAATAGGCTATTAAATCGGATTCGAGACAATTTATTTATTATGCATTTGTTTTATTACGCTCACTAATTATAATATATATTATTATAATATATATTAAATATATGTATGAAATATTTTAACATTTATTAAAGATGTTTGACTGACGTAGTGATTCTCTCCGTCCGTTACGTATTACCGACATTTCTAAATAACGCGATAAAACGTTGCAATGCGTTGCGAATGAACGTATTATATTTTTCAGTTTATTTTTTACAATTATATGAGTGTTAATATCAGAAAAATGTGTTCTGAAATATGTATAAATTATGTTTATTTCGTTTATCGTTGTGGAATGTATACTGGTCAAAGAGGTAAAAAGAACAGTGTTGTCAGATTGAATGACTGGAAATGGACAAACAAGTAAGTGAAAATACTTCATACACTGTTATAGTATAACATCTAAAAACTTTCATCAAAGAAAATCACTTTAAATAAATAATTGAAATTTCATCACAGTAAATTTATTTTCTTGTAATTCTTAGGATAATCGATAAAGTTGAACAAACAAAATTAAACGTTTTATTGCTATTCGTTACTAGATGAGAAGTAAAAAGGTTATTGTTTACAATAGTCACAAATAATTTCATCTATGATGATTGTTAAAAACAAAAATAATCGATAAAGTTGTGGTAGGCATATCCTATATCCTATATCTTTTAAAATTACGATAATAAATCTTGAAACAGTGACAGAAATATATTCATTGTACGTTTTAGTACGAAATACGGAGAAGATAATATGTATAAATACTTACCCAAATACTCATACCAACGGGTAGTCACATCTTGTTTCAAAAACTCGGTTCCCGAGTTTGGAAAATACACATGCAGAATACTATGATTCGTTACGTTCATGTCTGGACTAGGAAGTATTTAAAAAGAAGTTAGTAATAATATGTGTATTTAACAGAAATACGGTAATATTTTAATATTCTCTTACAATAATTCCGTGTCAAAGTATCCAGGCTCTATGTTAGATATAGTACTTTGCACATAATATCTCATATCGTCACATTCAGGGTAACAATTTTTGCAATACATTGTTGCATTCTGATCATCCAGCGAGCTACTTAAATTATTGTCTTTATAAGGTACGATGTTAAACGCTATATCTGTTAATTAATTAATCGATAAAAAATATCATATATAAATTTCTTGTTGAATTTGGTTGATTGTAAATACAAGATAGTTTCTCACCGTAATATTGTAATAAACAATGTATATTCTCCATATTGCAAGTTCTGTGGAAATCTGAAAACGATTGATAAAGCGAAAGTTTTGGTCGACATTAGAATATTACAGAAATATTTTATATTTTCTTAAATGCTAAAGACAAGATAGAATCAAATGATGTAATACGTTCATTACTAATCAAGTTTCCATTATCTAATTCATACGCTAATATTTGTAATAAAAATAAATAAATTTATATAATAGCTATCTTTATATTGTATTTCACATTGTGTTATATTGTTAAAAATTCTAATTTCTAATCTTTAAGATTCTACCATTGCTTAACTGCAAATGAATACAAATCAAATTTAAAAAATTCATACAAAATATTAATATTTCTTATTAGTGAATATTTACTGTTAAGATATAATTTGAAATTAATAAATAATAGAATAGGGGAGTGTTTGGATTCTTAAGGATTCATTTGCTTCTCTTACTTAATTAAAGTGTCATACAAGGTAGCTACAAGGAACGTGTAGTAAAATATTGACTCAGATTTGATATTTAGAATGAGCGCGTGAACATGTACATTGCTTTCTTTCAAAAACACAAATCTCCATCATCTGGGCATTACTTCAAATTCGAATTCTACAAATCACTATAATAACTGTTAAATTTTTTTTTTAATTTCAACTATATTTTCTTTCTTTTTCATAGAAACAGACGTTTCGTCTTAAAATAATATTACTTTAATTCCCCTGAGAATTTAAAACAAACGATCCTCTGGAAAGTGAACGAGTTCTACCGGAAAAAAAATCGAACGATAAAGTAGTTTTCACCTTCGTGATATGGATGGAAAAACTCTCTACATTTGCAATGGTTCCATACGTGCTCCACCTTGCAGGCGACTATGCAGTCATTATAGGTATAAGCCGTGTGGTCCGAAACGTATTCGTCAGAAAAAATGCAACCCCGTTTCTGCATCGAATATGGGCGAATATTGTCGGTACTGTACAACCCAACCGCCTTCAAACGTACGTACTTCTCTGTTAACGGGCCAAGCAGAATGTCCGAAACGCTGCCGCTGCCCGAGTCAGGGTAATCGTAGGGGTCGAATATCATCACCTGATAAATATGCATATCGGTATTGTACTATTCGGTTGGCAACAAAGTGAAATTTCTATGAAAAATTGGTCGTTTTCGATAATTCTAACATTAAAGAAGCTTCATGGATAGCTCACCTGTCTCTAATTGATTGTCATAACAAAACTGCAAACATTTATACAAATTCATATTTTTATTAATTTTTTATTAATTTTTTTGTCATTAGGTGATAATGACAAAATCCGCAATCAATAGAATGTTACAATGTTGAAGACGAAAGAGTCGAATGAGCATTAGTTAGGGTTTCTAAAGATTTATGGCCAAACTACGGATGTCTGTGTATTTATAAAAAATTCGAAGGTTCAAGAAAGTATATAATACACATAAATATATAATAAAAATATAAAAAAATATATAATATTCTAAGTATATTATAACCCTTAATAAAGAAAACGGATCTCTAGTTAAGTTCCGGTTATGTTAATAAAAATATGAATTTGTATAAATGTTTGCAGTTTTGTTATGACAATCAATTAGAGACAGGTGAGCTATCCATGAAACTTCTTTAATGTTAGAATTCTCGAAAACGACCAATTCATAATTTTTCATAGAAATTTCATAGATTTACGACGGTGCGTTTTTGGATTTTGTCCAAAACAAAACGTCATGGGCGATTGTGATCTTTTGCAATGTATGTATACAGGAAAAAGCTTATTTATTCTTGTGCATTATATGTCTTTTCTTACATTTTTGCATTTTGATTCCCTCAGCGCAAGTTTCATTCTTTGATTGTTGGTAGTTCTATTGGTTATTAGGTTATTGCATATTAAATGTCCCTTACAAATGGCTAAATTAATTTAAAAAGACTATTTTTAATTAAAACAAGAATCACTTCAAAGAATCGATTCATTCCTTTCTACGATTGTAGGCAAATTTATCGATTCTAGTTTTGTAAAACCTGGTGCTCTCAAATATTGAAAATTGCTTAAAAATGAAAGGTAAAATATATTGTACTCGCTTTGAAGGTATCGTCCCAGTGCAGAAAAAATGGAAACTAGTTCTCTTATTGTTATTTTATATAAAAAAGAAATTCGAGAGTTCATAGTAGAAGATTAAAACGAATAACACTTTTGAAATACGCACAAGGATTTTTTGCGTACATTTAAATGTCCGAAATATGGTTCGCTTGCTCTAAAAGAGAAGCAACGCGATCACACGAATAACCATCATACGCTCGTTGAGTTCCTTCGCGCAAAAGTTCCGCGTTCTGTATTTCCATCAGGTGCAATAAATCCGTTTGAATAGATTTCGTTTAAAAGAATTTGCCCCTCTCTAGTTTCTTCTTCAAATATTCCGACCAATCTATCACATTTCCACATGACAACACAGTAAACCATTTTGCGTTTCATAATTCGTAATTACTCGTGCTTTTCCTCATGAATAAATCTTAAATCGTTATAAATTTGAATAAATTAAATTATGCTTAAAGTAACATTTAGAGCATGAAACCAGTGTTTAGAAGTGTCATTAAATGGTACACAACGCAGGAAACGTGCATTGGACAATGTGAATGGTCGCAATGCTGGACCAAGCTTTTTCAAACACGAAACGAAACGTTGCGTTGTGTTGCTAATGACTTTCGCCGAGTTTTTGTCAACAGGCATTCGCACCACAATATAATCGTTGACGACCATGTTCGAACAAACAAAAAACAATTAGGAATGCGAAATGGCAAGATTTTCATGTTAAATACTTAAATAATTATTTGAAGTTAATAATATTTATAATTAACACTAGAGTTGATCTCTAATATGTAGCTTCCGGTATGTGAAATTATCCTTCTGTCTCATCTACTAAACATTTTCATGTTTTTAATAATTGCAAAAACAGGAAATGTGATAAATATGATAAATAGAAGTAGAAATATAAGAGTAATATAAAATAAAAAGACGATAAATAATTACCTTCCAACCAATAGTGGGTAGTATCGTGTAAAAATAATCATCCAATAAGGGATCCATCGTCACAGTTAAACCGTTCTGTATACCTATGTCTCCGACATAATACAATTTAAATTCCTTCTGCTTAAAAAATCTATTACAAATAGAATTGAAAAATGTTGAAGGATTATCAATATTATAATACTGGGAAAAAAAAATTGTGGAAGACTTACTTAGGAACATCACGAAAGCTCTCGGCAATATAATTAAAAATGCAACAGAATCCATTTTTCGTTTTTCCGACACTGAATATATCAGAGCAATTCATTCTCTGATTGCGAAAATAACAGTTGAGTAACATAGACGAACACTGTGGTGTTAGCTGAAATTTCCTTTGCTTTATTAACTCTATAAAACTAGATTTTTTATGATCCAAT
The DNA here is from genome assembly GCA_014737505.1 of Bombus sibiricus. Lineage (NCBI taxonomy): Eukaryota > Metazoa > Arthropoda > Insecta > Hymenoptera > Apidae > Bombus > Bombus sibiricus. The sequence goes on along the minus strand of JACXIM010000076.1, from coordinate 1,169,954 downwards.
AAATGAATTACGGATTACCATAGAACGTACATATATGTATGTACAATTACTGCTACTCACGCGTTCCATTATGTCGGTGATATCGTAATTATTCCCGTAAAACTTGGACATCAGCTGAATAATCTGAGTGTAATCACCAGCAGTGGTAAATGGCGAATCGTACAAATCACCGACTTTCCGTATTTCGTGAAGAATTTCATTCACGGTCAAATTACTGATTTTCGCTTCATACCTGACACTCCAACGAATGCAAATTAAAATCCCTTCAATTGATAAAATTTTGCTTAAAATGTAACATTTATTGGTGATTGAACACAAAACGCAAGCATATCAACGAGAACGATAATCGAGCAGCATAATTCATTCTCAAGCGAATGATTCGAACTATTTGCACCATTAGTATCCTTTGGTTACCCGTAAAACTTAGCAAACTATTCCTCCCGGGGTGTCATTGGATTCGGTGCATATTAATACTTGATTAAATTGGCGAAAGTTAATCGGACGCAAATTAGCGTTCATTAAATCGGCTGGCGCGAATCGATAACTATGTTAGAGCCGCTAGCCGGCGTGGCCCGACAATGAACACGTTCACGGTGATTATCACAGTGATTAGGTGGCGGCGGCTGACTGCCGGTGCTTCACGGTTCTTCAACGAGGTCACGCTTTTCGAGTGCAGTTATTGAAATTATCCGTGCCGGTGCAATTTTCTGCAGTGCGGCGAAACGACGTACTATAACCCTCGACCAACTTATCCTCCCCTACCAACCCCCTTTCTCATTCTACTCCACCCTCTTTCTATTAAACCCCGTGGTTGCTACGCATTAAAAGCCACGATGCTTGGTCACACTCACTCCTTGCGAGAACACCGGTGTTTATTTAATACTCAACAGCTCCTCACATTTCAGTCGCGAGTTTCGTGGCGGATTGAAGACTTATTCTGTTAATGGTGCAAACAGACACAGCTAGAAAGACAGTAATCAGAGCTGGTGAAAACGTTAGATTTTCGTGTCGTGGTTTCGTCCATAAAATTTAAAGGCTGCTCCCACGCTATCCGTTCAAATCGCTTAATTAAAACGAGATCGCTGAGGGCTCCGGTTTTTAATCGAACTCAGACGTTCAGGTGGTAAAAGAACGAAATTGGACGATTATTTTCTTGTTTTCTCTTTCCTTTCTTTTTTTTTTTAACGATGTAGTACCTCGTTTGCGTATAGCTTATCGATTTTCTGCCTCGAATTTTCATTATATGTATTTTAACTTACCGGGGAATTTTATTTCATTAGTTGGAAAGTACTCCGACTCTAACGTGGCTGTTACTGGTATATCTTTGTACGCCTGATAAATATTGACCATCTGGAGAAAGCCGCAAATTATGGAGATTATGTATACGAGAAGCCATAGGAACCTAAAAATATTCAAAATATTTAAATACTTATATAGTCGTTCTTCTCTCGTACAGTGTATTTGGTTGCACAGATTTTTACTTTTTAAATCAAATTTTCCATAAAATATAAAGTCTCATGATAGGAAGGGTAATAGCTAACTGAAGAATGAAAAAATTCTCGAGTTCGCTTTTTTAATGAACGTGTTACGCGTTTGATCGCCATTAAACACCCTTGATGCTACGTGAACTCCTATAAAAAATAACACTTCAAGCGCTCGTAAAACGATGGTTCACAGCTTTTTTCATAGAAAATGAGAATCTCGTTTATTACCGAATTCGTTTTATAAAAGTCGCGCACTATACGTAACTTTATGTTTAATTATTCGCCCTCCATGGCGTATCATTTTCCCTAGTGGAGCACTGAAATTTCATTGTTATCTTCCTTATTCCTTCGTTCATTTTTTTAGTCTCAGCTTTCCTGACTTTAATCCTTCATAAAATCGTCTATCGTCTTTTAAAATAACACATCGAACTACAAGATCTTCCTGTACCCAAGATTTCATGGGATTTATGGCTATATGCCTTGAATGCTGCCAAAGGTAAACATTTTTCCTTAACACAGATATTCGCGAAATTTTCTTCATGAAAATATTCAAAGTATAGTATTCTTTCCAGCATTTGATGCGTAAATATAAATTTGCATATATCCATACACCATTTTTAGATATTCTTTTGTTCGCCACTGTATAGTATATAAAAATACATCGAAATGTAATACTGATATTTACTGTGTAAAACAAAAATCTCTCTTCTTAGCTTCCATTTCTCTACTTTATGTTAATAAAACTTATAAAATTATGAATCTTTATAAACATCTTAGTCCGGTCAAATTAGACATAAAAATAGTGATCAAATAAGAAAAATTCCGACAGAGCTAAATTTTGGTAGAGACCTTGGGTACACCAGTAGAAATAAAGTGCCAAAAGTCCCCATTGATCCCATGGGTGCTAAAAAAGTTATTCAAGGTCAAAGTCGAAATTTTCGGATTTTTTGAATTTTTCTTGAAAACGGTAAGTTTTATCAAAAATATAGCCCAGACAAAAATTAGCATATCATGTAGAGTGTAACTCCTTCAACTTTTAGAATGGCGATATCTTAGGAATGGTGATTCTTAGGAAAAAAAGTATGAGGGACATTTTTGTAGATAATTTTATGATCTACAATTTTTGTCTGGGCTATATTTTCGATAAAACTTACCGTTCTCAAGAAAAATTTAAAAAATCCGGAAATTTTGACTTTGACCTTGAATAACTTTTAGCACTCATGGAATCAATGGGGACACTTGGCACTTTATTTCTACTGGTGTACCCAAGGTATCTACCAAACTTTAGCTCTGTCGGAATTTTTGTTATTTGAAATGTCTATTTAGACCGGACTATCTGTATTCTAATGAACGTATCTGCATTAAATTTTACTAAGATCCTTGTGCTTCAGGATAAATTCACTACAATGGTAAAACTAACCAACTAGGTTCAATATCGTAATCTTGTAAGTAAAAAGGCATCTGCATTTTTTCTTTATGATTATATTACCCTGTTACGCGATACACTGGATACGCTATTTAGAGCAACGAAGCGATCAAGTATCCTTGGAAATTGTGTTTGGTGCATCGAAGAATATAGTGAATATAGAATGAAGATAATATCGTGTATTTAACAGGAAGCATTTCGGCGAACGATCAAATTAGTCGAACAGATAATCGTTTGGTTACTCAAACGCAACGTATTTTGCATATGAAACGGAATAATTTCGTAATGCGATTATACGTGAACACTGGGAATATCCATATTCCATGAATTTTACTTACTTCTCCAACCAGGTTACTTCGTCTTTCAAAAAATACTTCAGACCCACTAAAGTTGTGTGCTTGCAGTATAACCGCCAGTATTTCGTGAATACTCTGCTGTAATTCAATACGACGATGTGTTTGCTTCGATTTGATATTGGACGTTTGTAAGGAACGTTGAACTTTCTTCTATCTTCTTCGTTCATGGTACTCGTATCGTCGTGTCGTTGATCCACAAAATTGTGAAGCATGATTCAAGCGAAAATGAACGAAAACGCGAACAAATAATGAATCTTGTTCAACGATACTCAACGTAAACTCTTGTTATCCTAAAATAATTATAGTTAGTTATTAATCAGTTTATTACTTGTAGAGAATCGAACATGGAAGAAATGTGATACGTAGAACCAGAGTTCTCGTTGCGACGCAGATAGGATAAAACAAGCATGGATGAAAAAATTTCGGATTTATATTGGTGAATACGATCTTTGACTAAGATGTGCGTATGTTTGGGCAAAAATGGAATAAAATAAACATAGGCGAATAAAATAAAGTTGAAACGAGTTAGATTTAGTTACGCTCGATTTGAATTGTACACGGTGGAAATTGGCGATATCGATTGAGTAAATTCTTAATTAAATCCATGGTTCAACTTTTTTACCTAGCCGGTTGTTTTTGTTTAAATATTGCAAAAAAAGAAAAGAATGAAAAATATATTAAACAAAAGTAAAGCGAGATATATATGGCGATAAAATATTTCTGAAAAATGTGTATATATACCGATAGATGGAGTGTGCATAACCAAAGTTTCAGCCGCAGTTATACTTCAAACGAATATATTGGGTGGTTGTGCGACGTTCCATTGGCAGAATTTCCATCGACGACTGGGCGCCACGTTGTTCCTCGATTAGTATCGTAAAACACTAGCGGCCTCGTTTCGCGTGTTGCACGTGTTGCATGGGAGACGGAACGATTCCACTTCGAAAAGATCGCATATCTTAAACCATTTAATTACTGATACGCTTCGCTTATCTCATGCACGGTCAGTCGCTCCTTGCCACTGGAAAGTTACGGATCGTGCTTGCACATCGTGCTTCGTAACATATCTATTGTCCTAACGTTACGCTCTTTTGCACATTCTCATTAAACGTGTCTTTGGTTCCTAAATTGTATAAGATCGCTCCTGAATTTATCCACATCTGTTTTCTCTTATACATCGCTTTTTGTATCATTCTTTAAACGGCAAATATTATCCTTTTAAGATGAACATTTAAATACCAAAAATCTTCTCATTTTTTTAAAGATGAAGTTTTAAATATCATAAATCTTATCTTGTTAAGAAAAACAACTAAACACCAAAAATTTTGATATTCTTTTAAGATGAACAATTGCGAAAGAACGTCTGTTAAGGATAGACGCATGCGCTGCTACTATAATAATACTCGGCTAATTTTCCTAAATATTATTTTTCCTCGGAAAGATCCTTATTTTAAGTATTGGGTTGTAACATATGAAATATGCACTTTCTTTATATCAATCTTTAAATCTTCTTTCCAGTAGCTTTATCTTTATAGATTTATCATTGTATACTATTTTAAAGTTGAACATTTTTTTTTCTATAACGTATGATTTAGTGATACATCAATTGATAAAAGCTTCATGTGTTCACCTAATAACAATGATTATTTTGATATTATATTTTCATGTTATATTGTTCCACACGATTAGCTTCTAACAATTGTGCTAGCCAATGGAAGAAATGGTAAATCAATGTTCAACAAGTGAGTCTAACAAGTAACTGGAATCAGCCCTTTCCACAAGTTGTCCTTGAATTTATCCTGTAACTAGTTATTAAGGTCATAAAACTTCGGAACTTCATCAGGTGTCAGGTTCGTGACTGGAATGATCCAGCAAGGTGGGTGGCAGTTTAGTCGCTAATCCAGCCTCGACTATCTCACGCTCTATCGTTTCAAGCGTGTCACAAGCCGCCTGATGTTGCGTACGTGTGCCGTTATGAAAATGCGTGGTTCGCTGGTCTACGCTCGTGAATATATTATAAAGAGGATGTACGTGTAACCGTGGGTTGCAATCTTGCAATCCTGACACAGGCTCAAAGAACGAGTTAGCTGTACGTAAAGTAGATCAAGTTTACACGACGTTAATCGAATCACTATACTCGATCGTCTTCCTCTCAGTCGCCCTAAATCTTTCCCTCGTCCCTTAGTATTGTCGATACGAGAACGTCTGTAGACAGGATGTGTCTCACCCTACCTCTGTAGAATTATTCCTCCGTGTATCCTCGTGGAAACGTTTCGTGAATCTCTGCTGAAGTTCGCACGAGGATTCCGCCGTGGAACAATCTTGAGTTGAGAAATTTATTCGCAATTGTTTGTCGAGGTATTACCCGCCGTTTGAGTAACTTGCTTTCGTTTACTCGGTGTTTCATTTGGGTTTAGTATGGCTGTTTTATTGCGTAATTTAATTGCGCTGATATTCGATTAGGAGAGACGATTCTATTGCGTTTTACTGCCCGGAGTCTGAGTAATGGTTTACTTATACTATTTTATCGCCTATAGGATAATAAAATTTACTTAAAAGGAAGGCTGTTTATATAATTTAGTAGCATAATAACATGTAAATGCAGCTTAGAAATAAGAATAATAGATGAAATTTATTTTTATTTACGTCATAATTCATTCGCATTTCAGTTATGATTATGAAGAATTGATACAAATCGAAGAATCTATTAAACTCAGCATTTTTCCTTTTTATTAGGTTTTCCGGAATGTTCTTTTCGTTTTTTAAATAGGAGGCAAGTATAAAATATATTTCCTTCTGTGTACCTTTCTTAAATAATGTATGATTCTTTCTCTTCTACCATCTTTTGCCATCTCTCCGGGAGCCTCATAATGCCATTTTTCCAAAATTCTCTTGGCTTACTTTTAAAATATTCTTCGAGACTGTTTTTCATTTCGTTTACTGGTTTGAATTTTCTATTGCGAAGAAAATTCTTTAGGGAGAGGAACAAATGATAGTCCAATGGTGCAAGGTCTGGAGAGTATGGAGGATGTGGTAAAACATCCCAATCAAACTCTAGAAGTTTCGTTCGCACCGCTAAAGAAACGTGTAGTCTCGCGTTATCGTGGTGGAACACGACGCCACGTCTGTTCACCACTTCACGACGTTTTGTGATAATGGCTTCCTTAAGTTTTTCGAGTTGGGTGCAATATTTTCCACTGTTGATCGTTTGCCCTTCCGGAAGTAATTCGTAGTAGAGGATACCCTTCCAGTTAGACCAAATTGAAAGCAGCACCTTCTTCGGGTGAAGTCCAGGTCTTGCTACCGTTGAAGGACACTTATCTCTACTCGACCAAGACCGCTTGCGCTCAGTGTTGTCGTAGAGAATCCAACTTTCATCCCCAGTAAGCAACTTTTTTAAAAATGGCTCTCTTTTGTTGCGTTGAATTAGCAAATCGCATGTCGAGATTCGATTCAGGAGATTGCTCTTCGTCAGTTGATGGGGGACCCACACTTTGTAGCGATTAACGTACCCAAGCTTTGTCAAATGCTCATGAATCGTTGTTCGTGGCATGTTTAAAGCATCTGCTATCTCACATACACTAGACCTTGGGTTTTCATCGAGGTAGGCCTTGATAAGGTCAGTATCAGTGGTGGATGGACGTCCGCTGCGATCTTCATCTTTCAGATTAAAATTTCCGGCTCTAAACCTCCTAAACCAATTCCAGACTGTTTGAACAGTTATAGACCGATCATCATAAACGTCACAAATCTCCTTTGCAGTGTTTTTAAGCGTACTATCTTTTTTAAAGCAGTGAAATATAACGTGACGAAAATGCATCTTTTGGTCTTCCATCTTTCACCACGCAAAAAACACTGGATACACTTTCTACTAACGTCGAGGACTGTTCTCTTGCCTTACCAGAGGATAACTAATGACCACACGATTGACGGTAGAGTGATTTGGTGGTTTGTTTACTTAAGCAGAACGAGATAAGGCTCCAAGCGGCGAACGCAAAAAACTTTGTTTTGTTTTGACCTAACTTTGACCTAATGTTTACGTTTCCTTACGTTACCCTATGTTCGCGTTTCTGGTTTATTCGTTTATTCTATTTGTTTTTGTTTGGTATCTAACTAGTTTTTTTTTTTATATTATTTATTGTAAATTTTACAATTTGTCCAGTAGGACATTTGGTAAAATATTATAGTTTAAATATACATAGCATGTGGAGGGTA
>JACXIM010000076.1:1121094-1151951 GCA_014737505.1 Bombus sibiricus | reverse complement strand
CTACAAAATTCAACCTAATGTCCAAATTGGACAAATTGTGAATTTGAAATATTAAATAAAAAAAAAAAAAAAAAATATATGTTACCAACGGTCCAGGAGGAAATTAGCAGATACGCGGAAAGGTACAGATTAAGAATAGCAACACACCCAAACCGGCTGGCTACGGAAACGATCAGCACAAGCATAAAAAGAAGACTAAAAAGGAAACACCAAGCAGACCTCACAAAGGATATAACATAACAAACACGAAGAAGGTACCCCGCTGGGGGTAACCTTCCACATGCTATGTATATCTAAATTATAATATTTTACCAAATGTCCTACTGGACAAATTGTAAAATTTACAATAAATAATATATATAAAAAAAAAAAAAACATATATGTGAACAGTGCACTCATGCCATCCAGTACAGACGGGCTCCCCGTCAACCTGCACCGGCCTTGACCGGGGTAGGGTGCGAAAGAGTGAGTGGCACCAGAATGGAAACTTTTGTTGACGACTTGACGAAAAAAAAAAATATATATATACATGATGGATTTAGATGTTAAAAGAAGCACGTTTACGGTGCAGGGAAGGGAGACCCCAGTACCGGCGCAGTTGTGGGTAGTCAAGTGGGTCCCACTGCGTCGTCATCTCACGACTACGGCCGTTCGAGGGTGGACCGCCAGGCCCCCGAACGCGTTTCTGCGCCTGGCGAGGCGATGAGAATCTCCAAGAAGAGTTACGAGGCTTTCTCAAATAACCACGGACGGGTCGGATAGCGTCTTTCTCGCTTCGGCCAGGGTAGTCGATATCATGTCATCGATGGTAAGAAGATTTCGGACGCGAGCGAGGTCCGACGACGAAGAGTCGGTTGCTTCGTTCGCGTCGCGCTCATCGCTGGCTTCAACGGCGTCCAGGGGAAAGAAGAGGAGAATTATGCCGACAACCCCGGACGTTCCCGTAGAGCTGGCGATAGAAGTGAGGACGAGCTCGGTGGCGGATGTCAGCGCTGAATTTATAAGGCAGGTTTCTGAGATAATGCGGGTTGCGACGACATCGTCCAACCTGAAGGGGACATTCGTTAAAACGCTGAGAGACGCGGCGAGTTACATCATCACCGCATGGAAGAACGAATCGTCGAAGAGGACGGGACCAGCGCACAACAGCGGCACCGCAGCTACGAGGCTCATGGAAGCAAGGCTGTCCGCGTTGGAGGAAGAGAATGCAGCTCTTCGCAAAGAACTATCCAGAAAGACTGCTTGTGTTCTCGAGTGCCCGCAGTGCAGCGGCTCGGCTTCCGAGTCTGGCCGTCCTCCGCGGGAGGGTAAGAGCGAGAGTGCGCGTCTCGATGCCCTGGATAAGAGGTTCGATGAGTTCGGACCCTCCATAATAAGGGCCATCGAGGAGTGATTCGAGGGCCGCGGACTACGCACCCCTGAAGCCCGACGTAATACGGATCACTCGGCCACTCGCCACATCACCCAAACATCGTCGCTCCCGAGGGAGCAGGAGGGTGGTGGTGAATGGTGGGTGGTAGAACCCAGGAAAAACAGGAAGAAAAAGGGGAAGACAGTCGCCGCTGGAGAAGAGACGAAGAAAGGGGCGACTGCGGTTCCACCGGTGAGAGGAGGCCGGTAACCCCAAACAAGGATGACAGGCGCGCCGAAACCGAGTGGCGCCGCCGCAACAAACACGGAACCGACGCAGGCATCGAAGATGGCCACACTTCCTCGCACATCGCGAACATCCGCGGTGACTTTAACGCTGAGCGAGGGAGCAAAGATGTCGTACGCCGATGCGTTAGCAACGGCCAGGCAGAACATCCCTCTTACCGAGATCGGATTAGAGTCCGTCGATACGAAGAAGGCCATGACGGGCGCCATTATAATAGGGGTCCCTGGAAACAAGGACAGGGAGAAGGCGTCACTGCTCGCGACGCGTCTGGCCGAGGTGCTAGATCCGAGCCCGGTAAGAGTCGCGGCTCCAACGAAGACGGCGGAGCTGAGGGTGATCGGGATAGACATCTCGGTCAAGAAGGAGGAGCTGCGGTAAGCACTGGCCTCGGCGGCAGGATGTGGCGGCGGCAGGTGCAAGTCGGAGAGATCGGCGCCTCCAGAGGCGGTCTCGGGTCCGCGTGGATGAAGTGCCCGGTGTCTGGAGCCCGAAAACTAGCCCTGGCAGGAAAAGTTGTCCTGGGTTGGTCCACTGTGAAGGTCATAGCCATACCGAAGAGGCCCCTGCAGTGCTATAAGTGTCTGGAGCTGGGACATGTACGCGCAACCTGCGTGTCCACCATGGATCGAGGACATCTGTGCTACAGGTGGGGCAGAAGCGGACATCGTGCTAGAGGATGTCTTGCCTCTGCACCCAAGTGCCCCCTGTGCGAGTCGCTCGGGGCATCCGCCGACCACAGAATGGGCGGGGCGGCATGCGCTCGCCCGAAAGTCAAGAGGAGGCGACCCATCCGCGAGCTAGCCGCGGAAACAAATCAAAGGAGCACCACCAAAGCACCGGCAGATGGCCGGAAGGAGGCCATGGAGTTGATCAAGTAACTTCAAGCGCCTCCTCCAATGTAATCTGGGAAGATCGAGACGTGCGTAAGATCTGCTCTTCCAGACCATCCGGGAGAGTGAGGTCGCCCTTGCGGTGGTGGCCAAGCCGTATCGTATCCCCGACGCCCCCAACTGGGTCGGGGACCTAGATGGATCGACGGCCATAACGTGGACGCCAGCGCTGAGTGCCCCCGGCGTCCTGCTCGGCCGTGGCAGCGGCTATGTCGCGGCCGAGTGGGCTGGAATAGCGGTGGTGAGTGTTTACGTTTCCCCTAACAGCGGCTTGGCCGCGTTCGGGGACTTCCTGGACGGGGTTGGCGAATGCGTCAGAAGATTCCTTCCCCGCCAGGTATTCGTCCTTGGGGATTATAACGCCCACTTCACGCAATGGGGAAACGCCGGAACGAACACTCCGGGAAAATGGCTGACCGATTGGGCTGCGGGTCTCGGGCTTCTACTGGCAAACAGGGGCTCGGCGAATACTTGCGTGGCGTGGAGAGGATCCTCCGTGGTCGACGTCACGTGGGCTACCTCCGAGCTGTATCGGAAGATCTACGACTGGAGAGTGGCTGAGACTCTGTCCGACCACCTCTACATACTGATGGAGGAGGTCCTTGAGGCTACACAGGCTTGCGGTACCCGACGAGGAGCGAACCGTTCCCGCCAACCACCAAGATGGTGTCTCAAAGAAAGGGATAAAGAGATGCTCCGGGCGACAGTCACCGTTTTTGCCTGGAGCTGGGACGCCCGAAGAATAACAACGTTGGGAAGTTTCGACGAGGAGGCGGAAAACCTCCGAAGATACATGAGCGCGGCGTGTGACGCCTCGATGCCGCGCTCCGTTCCTGGTGGTAGACACAACCGATGTCTATTCTAGTGGACCCTGAGATCGCGGAAACCCGAACGAGCTGTGTTCGGGCCTGCAGAAGATTCCAAAGGGCACGTCGTAGGCGGATACGCGACGGGGAAGAGATCTCCTGCTGCCACAAAGCATACAGAGAGATAAGACGCACTCTTCAGCGGGAAATCAAGATCGCGAAAGCCCGGTCCTGGATGAAATTGGTTTAATCGGTCGAATCTGATCCGTGGGACGGCCTTACCTCCTGCGAGACGACGATGACGGAGTAGAGTGAAGAGCTACAAGTCACCCAGGAAGAGCTCTTCGAAGCGTCGCATTCCGCGACGTGGCACCGGGTCCGGATGGAATCCCAGGCCGGGTTTGGGGTTAGGTTGGGGTTAGGCGGAGTCAATCAACACCTTGGATCCCCGTCTACGACACCTGTTCATCAGATGCCTGAGGGAAGGTGTCTACCCCCGGACATGGCGGACGGCGAGATTAATCCTATTACGGAAAGAGGGTCGTCCGTTGAGCTCGCCGTCCGCGTATAGGTCGATGTACCTTCTGGATGAGGTGGGCAAGCTATTTGAAAGAATAATTGCCACCCGTCTGGAAGCCCATATGTCGGAAAGGCCCTCCCAGAGGGCGACGGGGTGTCCGTGAGGATTTCCCCACGTAAAAAAAAAGAAAGAAAAAGGTGTTGATCAATTGTATTGATTTAGTTGTATTGAGATATGTGTAATTTTGTGTGCTACACTAGATTAGCCGCGTAGTAGTGACACACGTATATGAGTACGAGTGTGTTGGAGTATGTGCATGCACAGCGTCTCGTAAAACAGATGAATGCAACTGTTCCGTTGGTAGTGTGGTATAGAAGATGGTGAGACAAAGAGAGTGCTGAGACGAGTGCAAATATGTATTTGCATTCCAACAGTTAAAGAGGAAATCGCCAGATATGCAAAAAAGTNATAAAGAAAGACTTGAAACACACCCAAATCAGCTGGTTGCTGAAACGAATAAAACAATAATAGAAAGAAGACTGAAGAAGAAGCATCCTGCAGACCTCATAATAGAACAATAAACAACCTGGAAGATGGAGTCCCGCTGGGGGTAACCATCCACATGCTATATTTTACCAATATACCAATATAATATTTTACCAAATGTAATGGACAAATTGTAAAATGTAAACAAACAATAAATAAAAAAAAAAATATGTATCGACAAAGATCTTGTAAATCACATATTAAATAAATCTGAAACTATTTTGATATCAATTCTAAGTGTAATCTAAATGTTCGTATACATTTATTTCGGCGATTAAGATCCACAATTCTCAACAAGTTACTCTAGTTATAATATATTAATATATTAAAAAATAGTTTTAGTTAAATAATTATAGTTTCCTGTTCTATCATTGTAAATAAATATGTAAAATAAAATCATTACACATATACTTACTGAAAAGCCATAAGTCACGGAAAAGTCGTTTACAGAGAAAAAAATTTCTAAAATAGATTGTTATATAATATATATAGCATAAAGCAGAAATTGCTTTATAACATGAAAACTAAAGCCGAGCGACGATTGTGAGATCGCCCCTATTTCCAATAATTAATTACCAAAGCTATTTCAATTTTAAGTATTTTGTAATCTGTGATATAGCTGTAAACAAATGTAACCAATTTTCTATGTACTACACCAATAAAATTCATATCTTTATTGATACAACTGAAGAAACGTAATAAGCAGAGATTTATTTCATACCCATAATATCATTCTTTGTGTAATTCGTATGTTTTTATGTTTTACACCTTTTACCTTTCTGTAAATGCGTTAATATCTACAGTCGAGTAATAAAATTCTCAGTCCCTTTGTGTATATACGTTTAACACTGAATTTCCATTAAACTTTTAATGCCGTTACTTTGTTACTTTGTTACACGTTACTTTGTGGAAAAGGTGTTTATATTTCCTTGTTACAGCTACGTAATATTATGTCACCATGCATCACGGGACAAAAACGTTCCTCTCCTATCCCGTTACGCAAAGGAAGAAAGCGAGTGAATTTTCCTAACGAAAAATGTATGTTCTTTATCCCGAGTGCATTATATTACTTGTAACCGGTACCACGAGCGTATGTACATAGCACAATGGATCAACTCGTAGCTGTTTCTCTGTTTTTATTTCCTTCTTTCGAGTCACTGGCTAACAGATTACACCCCAGTAGAAACCTCGCGTTACGAACCTTCCGTTACACAATGAAATCGTATGTATTTTGTGATCTTTGCTTTTTCGCTTCTCGAACTTTGCCCTGGGAGTTTCCAGTGATGCTAGTGTCGCTAAACGAAGTCTCTTAACCTCGTTTTTTTTTTTTTTTTACCCTTGAATGTTTATTCTGCACCGAACACTTTGAGCTAAAAATTTAAATGCAAATGGAAAAGGAGAGATCTCCTGGAAATTTGATGAATTTGAAATGACCGATGCTCGAGCTTGGACAATACTCGAAACGATAAAAGATAAACGAAATAGAAATGTATATTATTAATCGTAAGAAAATATTAGCTCATTTTATTTAGGGAATTTATAGAGAAAGATTATATTGAAGAAAAATTATAGAGGTACAATCGGAAAAAGGTGGGAATAAGTCGAAAATATAGAATACAATTTTTCATATGAAGCTTTGTTTTCAAGAAAATTAATTTTAAATATTCCCCTGGTAAGGAATTTTTTTGAATTATGAGGGATTTCGGAATTAATAATCTACGTTTATGTTTGTGTTTATTATGGTGGAGAATTAAAAATACCGAGCGAAACGAAATATTCATGCACGATGAACTTTATTATTTTAGAAATTGTTAAATTTCTCGTTCTACTCTAAATATACAATAACTATAATAAATAATAAATACAAATTCATTATGATAAATCATTCTGAAATTAAGTTTCTATTATTGTATACAATTTATTATATCATTATATATTGGCGTAAAATTTATGGATTCATTGTCTGTTCTCCACAACAATATAACAAACACAAGTATAAGTAAAACTATTAATTCACAGCGAGACGCGCTAACTCTTATCAATAAAACATTTAATCTGCATTTTTTTAAAATAAAGCTTCATCAAATTAAAGTAAGGACAAATTTTATTCTACGTTTTCAAGTTATTTCTTCATCTAGATTTCTTCATCACTCTTTTTCTGTTTGTTTTAAAAATACTTTAATTTTAATATAGACTTCACTTACTCATAACTTCGTACCAACGATAAATCACGTCTTGCTTCAATTTGATTGTACCAAAGTTGTTAAAATATATCGTCAGCAGTGATTGATTCTTGATTTCCACGTCACTTCTTCGAATTTAAAATCATATCGTTTATTACAAGATGATAGAGCCATTAAATAGATATTTACTTACAAAACATCGGCAACATGTTGATTAGACTCCAAACCAGACATAGCCATCTTCGCATTATATTTCACATGGCTGCATTCAGGATAACAATTATAGCAGTACAATGTCTTCGTTTTATCCATATTTTCATCGTTATTATATAAATTTTCATGTGGCACCACGGAAAACCATGTAGCTGTAATTTAAATACCAATCAACTTGTAGACTTAGTTTTATCCTTATAATATAATCAAATACATATCATCGTTAGAATACACGGAGAATGATGAATTTCGTAGCGTTGCAATTAATCATGGAAAGTTCATTAATTAATCAATTTCGTGTAGAGACCATGGCACAATGATAACTCGGCCGGACAATTCAACGTTGTTACATGATTGACGTCACGAGAATTTCGACGGTGCTTACATTTATGCTGCGACAAGCATGGCACATCTTCCAAGTTGCAGACCCTTCTAGATTCTGGAAATAAAGAAAACAAATATTAAAGGGAACTTTTTAATATTTTGAGAATACCAATAATTAAATGTTACAATAACCCACGTAAAATTTTTTTTTTTTTTTTTTTTATATTATTTATTGTGAATTTTACAATTTGTCCAGTAGGACATTTGGCAAAATGTTATAGTTTAAATATACATAGCATGTGGAAGGTTACCCCCAGCGNTACGTCCAGATTGGTTTTATGATTGTTTTGTATATTATTAATTTATTTTCTGTGCTTAATTTGGATTTTCGACTTGTTAGCCAATGCATTTGTCTCCTTGTTATCTGTATTTTGTCTATTATTGATTTAATATGTTGTTTCCATGTAAGTTGTGTATCTATGTGAAGTCCTAGGTATTTGACTTGCCTTGTTTGTAATACGTGCGTGCCGTTCAATAGGATGTTTGGTGGTGTCTGTTTTCGCAGTGTGAATGTAATATGGTTGCATTTATTGGGGTTTGCTTTAATTTGTTTAGCTTGCAGCCACTTTTCTATTTTTGTGATGTGTTCTTGTAGTAATGTGACTGCTGTTACAGGTCCCACGTAAAATGGCTTTAATTAAATATAACCAAAATGAGAAAATTTCTAATCCTCACAAAGACACTTGGGAGGAAATATTCGAATGAAAGGCGTTGAATATGCTGAATCGGAAAATACAGCTATTCGTAGTGTGGAATTATTCAAGAAATACGATTAAAAGACACGAAAATTGCAAAAGACGAAGAATGATGAAAACTGCACGCAACCCTGTTTGACGAAACTACTTTGAACAAAAATTAATATATTATATATAATAAATAATAATATTAAAATATTATAGATAATAATATTAAAAAACGTTAATAAAAATATGAAAAATAAATAGAATAAGAAGAATATTAATAATACTATTGAAAATACTAGAATAATTCGATCTGAATTATTCAGGAAACGCCGTGAATATCGTAGCGCGGAACCTAATGAAATGGTTTAAAACAAAGATAAGCTTAAAGTTCTCTCACAGTGTGATATTAGAACTACCTGAACTTTGGGAATGCACATTCTGGTTGGTGAAATTGTAACAACTTTGAACCATCTCGGGAAGACCTCGTTAACGAGTCGGAAAACAAATGGTGCGAGACTTTAATTGAAATTAAATTGAAGCAGCGAAGCATTTAGAATACTTTCTAGCTTGCTCCATTCGTTCCAGGAGTATTATTATTTTAATAAGCAACATGGCAACATTAAACGTTTTAAAGAACGAGAGGAACGATATGAAACTATTGTCGGATTTACGACAGAATTGTAGCAATCTTCTTTCGTTTCGTTTAATACCCCATTTCGTACGATCCGCTTTAATGCTTTAAGTCGTTGGGAAGCTCACCGGTAAAAAAGGTTCCTCGGCAGATGGGCCGAGTCTCGTAGCTTCTAATCTCAGGAGAAAGGGCAGGGTGCTGTTAATGTCTTGCAAAGGCCTCAGCCAGTCTACGTCGTCGCGGTTCATTTCGACGCAGAGTGAAAGTGAAAATAGGAAATGGTGGAGGACCCTTTCAACGTTTCTCACGCTTCGCGGTGTCGACCTTGTCGCGCTTGTCTCTGCTTTTAAAACATTACGCGCTGAAATAACGGGGCTTCTGGGAAAGCACGATCCTGCGTTTGACTTGCTTGTTTTCTCGGTTAAGGGATTAGAATTCTGGAACGCGCCAGTTTCACGGAATCTTGTGGGAAGAATTAGTAATAAGCATGTAACCACTCCTAAGTTTAATAAATTAGAGAAACCCTAGTTTCATTAAATTAATATCCATAGTTGTATTTTGTGTATACATATATATATATGTCGAATTATCGTTAGAATTGAGGGCGCGTAATAATTCTTCATTCGAATTAGTTATAGTTTTGTACAACAGAGATTATATTTACAGGTATAAATATGACTTTTTACAAAGTTTGACGAATAACCGTGCTGTTTAGACACGCCAGATGCTATTGACAATGTTCTTGGGTTCAATAACGAATCCACGGTCAACGGGATAACTCTTTACTAAACGTAGAATACTTTGAAGCACAAAACACGTTTGCTGGGACGCTCGGTATATACTGCTCGATGTGTAACTTTCCAAGGCGATTGCACGAATAATAGACTGATGAAAATTTTCCTCTCTTTACGATTGCGTTCGTTTGTTATATACTGGTTGGAAGCATCGAGAAAGTTCCAATCGCCGTTGCTAGGCAGCTTCTGCCTGCAGTTTGATTATTAATACAACGTGTGTCCCATTATATCGACACCTCCGAGGCAAAATCACACGTGGCTAGGCCCGTTCTCGAGGCCGTATGCCGCCACAACCACATTTCTAGGGAGAACCATACAAGCACTCCACACCTCCGTCAGGCAAAACGTCCATCCCGTGACCGTGGTTACGTTCGGCGACCAGTCGTGTCACCTCGAGCCCAATCCCACTATCACAAATCTCGAACAAATACAATCGGATTGAATGACAACAATTGCTTAATTACGGCTATGATAGAATCTAGGCTAAAGCATTAGAGGATTTTCCCAAAATTCCAAAGGAAAGGCTCCAGTGTCCTTTCATCTCCGAGATATATATTCAAATGAAACTTCCATTTATGTAATTTTATTTTTATTTCTTATTTCCACAGTATATCAAATTTTTGTAATCGCATCTATAAATAAAATAGTGTGCCAATATATTTTATAGCCACTGTATTACCAACCGAAAATTAAAGAGCAAGAAATCTGCATAAATGAATAGTAGAGATTAATGATAATAAAAAACAAAAATCTAAAAATGTACTAATTTAGCTATGTAGGATGGAAATACTTTATGATATTTAACAAGAACTGTGTCGCAATTCAACATGGGTATTTTAATGTTTGTTTCAGTAGAAAACAATACACGAAGAGTTCCTTACTAAGTACTTGAACAATACTCTAATTCCAGCTTTGTATTTCAAAGAAATTTTCTGAAAAAATTGTCATTGTTAGTTGCATCGAGCTCTTATAGAAAACCGACGAAATTCTTATTTTCTTATTTGAAAAAAAGCGCTTTATTTTGGAATGAGAGTTTCTTTCTTATTTACCCAAATTGCCTTACAGGTGCAACCCTTTTTTATCTACAATATCACGTCTATTTACTAATTTCAATGTATAGAGAGATAACGAATCTTACCTCGATTAGGTAAAAAGAAAGGAATACACCTGCAGATTTTCCACATATCTTGCGTCTTGCAATCAACGATGCAGTCGCTGTAAGTGTAAAACATCCGAAGGGAAGTCATTTCATCCTCGAATACACAATCGCGTTTTTCCAGAGCATACGATATAATACTTCTTATGCTGTAAAACACGATTGCCTCTAGCTTCACGCTCTGGTGCACCCTGGGCGAGACTAGAAAGTCGATCACGCCTCCACTTGTCATGTCCGGATAATCGTATGGATTAAAGATCGTCACCTGAGAACGTAAAATCTGTCCATTAGACTTTCAAAATAAAATAAAAATACCGCTATCTGTGCGTCATTCGTCGTAGAAAATTTCAACGTTTATGAATAACTACGAAATAATCGCGTGAAACCGACCGGCGACGAGTGAAATATTCACACGGTATATTTACGTCGTAGGCGAATCGTTTCCAGCAAGAGAAAAAGGAAACTGCAATTTGCATAATGCACCGAACCTCGGTTGTTGCGCGAGATAATCCTCACAAGCTACCACGATCCACATTTCTGGCGGCGTGATCACGACCGAAACTTGTTTCTGCCTAATTTCTGGTTGAATTTTCGCCAAATTATTTCGGAACTGACGAAACCTGTCTTCGATCCGTCGAAAATTGTCGACTAGCACGTGATATTAATTCAGAATTCCGTGGAAGATCGTTGTACGATCTGACGCAAAAGACCTGTTGAGGTTATTAGATGTATAAAGAGAGACGCGTGGATGAATTATAAGGTAGGAAAATATATTTGAAACACAGAAGTGAAAGTACAAGTGTAAAATAATAATTTNGAGCTGGTCCAGATCCGCACGCTAGCAGTGTTATCCTGTAACTGTACTAAACCCTCGAAGGCAACATTGCCTGTCGACTGTTTTTCGTCTGTCTTCGTCGCAGTCTTTTGTCTATACGCTATCGATGACCTCAAAGGCGGAGAAGGCTAGAAAAAAACCAGATGTAGAGTTTTCTTAGAAGTGGTGACACTCAACAAGACCGATCAACAAGCAATTGATCATTATGATCACCGTCAATCTAGTTTGATAATATTTGACTTTAATAATCCATTAAATATCGCGCACGAATACATCGACGATGATATTATTCGAAGCTTTTAGCTGAATGTTAAACAGCTTGTTTCGAAGAATATCTGAGCGAGACGAGCAACACAAGGAAGGAACGCCACGTCCATAGAATTAAAAATTCCGTAAGCGTTCCGTGCAGGCGCTAGCTTCAACTCGGCTGATGAAAAATTACCTTCCAGCCGGCGCTCGGGAAAATAGGGTAGAAGTAATCGTCCAGAAATGGTTCCAGCAATACCGACAGCCCGCCGTTCTCGGTCAAATTTTGCACCTTCATCGATTTCACTCGGTGACTGACCTCGCGGTTCCTGCGAACATGATCGATGAAAATTCACAAAGACACAACGAAAAAATGACGACTCGCGTGCACGAAACGTAGTTGTTACTCGCGAAATAATTTTCATGCAGCGAGAAAGAAATGGGAAGGAAATTGCACCAAGGTTAACACTAGAACTATCACACCAGTCAAATCGATTGGTTTTACAATTTTATTTTAAAATTCCTACTTCATGTTATTTTTTCCCCGAAATGATGTAACGACTTTCGCAACGATAACTAAAAGAATAATATAATGAATTTTATTTTGTCTTTTATGTATTCAAACTGAAAATAATTTTGTATCAAGGCTACTTATACCAAGACCAGTCAAAGTGACTGGTACTTGTTAAAGTGTAAAAGGATCCTGCAATCTGTTTATCGAACCCCAATTAACCAGTTTCCTCGTTTTCTACAACTTGCCACACGTTTTTAACATTTTTACCGCGTATCATTCGATATGACGATATCAGTTATCAGGAAAATTCTGGATCGATTGCTAGATCGCTAGATGCTAATGCTAGAAATACCACAGCAATCAAAATGACTGGTTCTACAATTTTATAAATATGTCAAGCCTCGTTTAGAGATCATGGTCCCAGATGGATTAATAATACCAAAAATATACTACATAACATGGAATTGCTTCCGTAAGAAAGTAATAAATCAATAAATATAAAAATATTCTACTATTACGTATTTTTTAAAGACCAGTTATTTTGACTGGTTTTGGTAAAAATTGTTTCGTGTTAACTATCGGTAGTTCTAGTGTTAAAACACATACGAGACACGAAACGAACAGAAATTTACACGCGGATCTGTGAATGAACGCGGTCGAGAGTCCTGAAAAATAAATTTCTCGCACGCGGTTTGCGATGCTGCGCTGTGCGAATAAATGATTCATTGACAGGAAGCAAAGGGAATTTAGGTGGTCTGGAAACTCACAAATGCGTGTCGTCCCCTTTAGTCGCGTAATTGAAGGTACAACAGAAGCCGTCCTGCGTCTTGCGGAACGCGAACA
Organism: Bombus sibiricus; assembly: GCA_014737505.1. NCBI lineage: Eukaryota > Metazoa > Arthropoda > Insecta > Hymenoptera > Apidae > Bombus > Bombus sibiricus. The sequence continues at coordinate 1,139,050 of JACXIM010000076.1, read as the reverse complement.
GCTCTGAACAGTTCCGTTCCTCGTCATGAAACCGACACTTCGACAGCATGGAGGAACACTGTGGCGTCAACTGAAACGTTTGTCACGTAGACATTGGTTAATGGCAGCTAGAAATTTCATCAAACATGAAAGCACTGTTAGAGAATATTACGGAAAATATTAGATTGTCTGAAAAGTGTCTTTCTTTTACAGACACGTCTTTTACAACGATGCATTTTTATGCAAACATGAAACCTAATCTGTCGGACGTTGTGATCTTTATTTTGATAGAACGAAATGGGTCATATGAAATTCGATAAAATAATTTAAAACGGAAAATGTTGTGCATCCATTATTTCCTTATAAAACGAAAGAAACTTTTCGGACGACCTAATACAGTAGTTTAGAAAGTACAGTAGTTTACAGTAGTAGTTTTTACAGTAGTTTAGTAGTGCTGAAAGAATAGATGACACGAAATATTTGAATTTGCATAATGTTAAATCATTCGATAAGTTCGTGGATTACAGCGTGTTGGAAGAATAGATTTTTTTTTATTTGTTAGAATTTTTACAATGAATTTTCATTGAAAATTATAAGTAAATTAGAAAGAATAGATGATAAGAAATNATTTGAATTTGCATAATGTTAAATCATTCGATAAGTTCGTGGATTACAGCGTGTTGGAAGAATAAACTTTTTTTTTATTTTGTAGAATTTTTGCAATGAATTTTCATTGAAAATTATAAGTAAATTAGAAAGAATAGATGATAAGAAATATTTGAATTTGCATAATGTTAAATCATTCGATAAGTTCGTGGATTACAGCCTATTGGAAGAATACAGTTTTTCTTTATTTGGTAGAATTTTTACAATGAATTTTCATTGAAAATTATAAGTAAATTAGAAAGAATAGATGACACGAAATATTTGAATTTATATGATATTAGATTATTCGATAGATTCGTTTATAGTTTCTATCACGTGTTTTATGAATACAGAACGATAAACGACAAAAATACCGATCTTAACAAAATCAAGTTCGGTGTAGAAAAGGCGCTCGAGATGAAAAAGCTAGTGAATAGCAAACATTCTGATTTTAGCTCACTCGTTTCATTATGTCGGTGATGCTGTAATAGCCATTGTAAAACACAGTGAGAAGTTGGTCGATTCGATGGAACCGGTTTTGCGGCTTGAACTCCGAGTCGTAAAGATCGCCCAGTTGCGAAATCATGTTGAGAATCTCGTCGACGGGTAAACCAGAGATATTCGCCGTGAAGCTAAATGTTAATTAAATGGAACTTTGAAAAAAAAATTACAAGGAATACTGGATTTGATCGAAAGTTTACGCAAAACTCTTGTAAAATATGGAGCACGCGGAAAGAAGATGTAGATGCAATTTTTTAAATTGTTCAGGCAAATTTTCATGGATACGGTTGGTCAATTGCGCGAGGTGAATGAGTAAACGATGTAATATAATAAAACGTATTCGTTAGAAGGCAGTCGGCGATCGATGTTCTCCGAAACGTTTCGGTCAAAAATTAAATTAAAAATTCTATCTCATGAAAATTAACGGCTCGACGTTACATACGCGGACAAGCGGCCAAAGTATCCATGGAAATTAGTCTCAAATTTACATCAGATAGAATTACACGGATCGGGTTAAATATTTATCCTCGTCGTTATAAATCATGATTAAGTGAAACAACGTTAGTTGCGATTTCAGTATTAATTAGTTGTTCATCTCTCTCGTGCTTTAGAGAAGCAGAAATACGACGCTATACGTTGCATATTAATGGGAATTTTTTTCAAAGTAAATTTAAAGTAATTCTCGCTAACTGAATATTAATGGTCAGTTTTTGCAAATTCGAAGCTAATTAGGGACACGTTTTTGCGTTCCCTTTTAATGAACGCTTCCTTCCATCAACGCGAGCAACTTTCTAAATACATCGGCGCGGCGCGATATTATCGCGATGATCCGAAAACTACGGAATAATGTTACGTGTTTGCAAAAATATATCACCACCGGTACCCTTTGTTTAAATTATGGATCTAGAAATATTGGAACGAAGCATAAATTTAGATTATAGAATGGAAAATTTGAAATCTAATTCAGAGAGAAGTGAATCATGAAATCCATATTTTGTACTGTCAATTATGAAAATAATTCATCCGACAGATTAATATGTAAACTGATGAATAAAAATATCGATACCGATCAGATTATCCTTGTAAAATCCTGCATAAATCTTTGTCTAAATTGTTCTATAAAACATTGTATTATTTTCGAAACTGAAATTTAAATATAGAATATAATTCAATATCGTTAAGCAGCTGAAAAATAAAAGTAAATAATAAAAAGTAGATATTAGACTGTTTCTATCGGAACATAAGATTGCAATGAATGCGAAATCGTTACAAGAATCAAATCTTTTTTTTTTTTTTTTTTTTTTTTTTTATTAACGTAGAGGAAATCCGCACGGACACCAGGCCGCTTTTGGGGAAAGCGGCGTGGTAGTGCCGGACAACAAGAATCAAATCTAGGAACCGATACAGACTTAAGAAATTAATTTAGGAGCGGTAGAAAAACCAATGTGGAATTTTTATAGCAGTTACTCAGAATAAAGATTTTATATGACACATTTAATAACCGAAATCAATAACCTAATTGTTTTTAACCCTTGAAACTTATAATTGAATAAAGAATGAGATTTTTTCAAATTTGTACAGAATTTTATAAGGATATCTAGTCTGCACCATTCACTGTTTATTAAAATTTACATATAAATTTACATATAAAAAAGGGATATTAATATGCTGTAGATAATGTACTATTGAAAATAATAAATACATTGCATCATATTTCTCTGACAGTGCTTATAGGTCATGCTTAAACAAGCACTTGACAAATATTCATTCTCAATATTTCATGATAAATAATAAATATGCAGAACTGGGCATATTACAAACTTCTCTGTACGACAATATGCTACATATTTGTACGTACAACATCCCTATATTTTTATATATGTAGTTCTATTGTATAAGCATCTGGTGCTACTTTAAACTTTATATTCTACAGAAATATTTTCTCTGTTTTCGTTTTACAACAAAGTTACAAATTCGAAAGTTGAAACTTGATTTTAGCTGTTATAGAGTGAAACTCCTAACGTTTGCTCATAAGTTTCCTCATAACGCTGATGCTGAAACTCCTCGGTGAATTTTCCTCGTTTCGAACGAATACGTAACAGCGGCTTTGTACGAAATAGAATTTTCGGGAATGCAGGAAAATAGCGGTGGAATTCGTTTATGAACGAAAGGCAATTCTAAACGCGAAGCCGCAGCTTCGACCGCAATTGAAATTATTCGTGCAGCGCCATTCGGTGTTACGGGGTGTCCAATGAACCTAACCGCCCTGCGCTCGATTGTATTCTACTTCCTCCGCGGCTGCGTTTCGGCCCTTCGTCAATGCCATTTGTGTTTATTTAATGCTAGACGGTGCTCACATTTCGTTTGCCAACTCCATCGCCGATCGACGACTTATTCGATTGATGCTGCAGATCGCTATGCCTTAAAAAAAAAATTTTTTTCATGAAATCGTTCTCAAAAAATCGACAATTTCGTTGAAAATTCCTTGCTTTATGATTTTTTTAATGACTATTACTTAAGTAAGCGAGTGTTTATTATAATCCATGCTTATTACATATATGTATATATGTATACACACAATAAGACAAATTATAAATAAGGACCAAGTAACGAAAAAGAATACATAAAAATTTGACTAAATCAAACGCAAACAAAAATTTGCATAATTTCGAGAAAAGAAATTAATTTAACAAAAACAGAATTCATTGACAGAATAAATAGAAGCACGGAATAAACTGACTAATAAAATATTGACACGACAATGGACTTTAGTAGAGTTAAATAAAGAGAAAATGCTCTTGCAGTAAGAATAAAGGTTTCAAACAATTTCAGCCAGATAGTAACTTTGGAAAGCTTTCAGGCATTTTAGCTGGACGTTCATTTTACTTCTGAAGAAACTGCAGCAATTTTCGAAGTAGTTGGAATAAACGATCTTTCGATATTGAAGCATTCAGCTTGTCTCGTAAAAACATTACTCGGTCCCATTTTTAAACAATAGCACAGCTAGATATACAAAAGCATATTTAATTTACCTGGGAAATTTAATTTGTATGTGGGGAAGTATTCCGTTTCGACGCTAGTGAACAGCGGATTCTCCATAAATTCGAGATACCCGTAATAAATCGTGCAAACCATAGCGGGCACCGTGACCGCGTATACCAGGAACCATAGCGTTCTGAAAATATCGTTCCGGAAAACTCGATCGGATGAATTTTTCCGCGTGCAACCGCGCGAATTTCAGTTAACAAGTTTTCTCTCCACCCCGTCGTAAATTCTAAATATTTACATCGTGGAATAGGCTTTCGTCGAACGTTACGATGCGCCAGTACACAGGCTGTTTCAAAAAATGTAGCATGCGGCATGTAGTACTCATTACATGAAACAGATACGTTTGAATAAATATGGCTGTAAAAATTTGCCAATCCTGAATTATTAGAACGGAGTCACCGGTGATAGCAGTAGTTTAGTTGAAATTTAAATCAGGTTAACATGAAGTTCATCTTAAGATTGAACGAATTAATCTAATAAGAGAATAAAGTAGTGCAATAAAGTATTCCGAATGACAGTCTAAGACAATAGATAGGTACTTTAAAGTTGAATATACCGAAACTGTCATGAAACAACTAACTAGCACTTTGACTGCCACGTCGAAATCACATGTTTTGCTCAGGATGCCACGGGAGTATTTTTATTATTCAAAGCATATAATGGCAAAATAATAATAAATTGACGATGTAAGACAACATTCTTCCCGAAACACTGAATGAGGCTGGAGTAGGACTAAGGAAATTAAAAGCAATAATAGAGAAGAGAAGGGCAAGAGCAATACAAGACGGGGAGGAATGACAGGAAGGTAGCACAGCAAGGAGGCAAAAGACCAAAGACCAAAGTTGCAATAGTTTGTAGACATTAGCTTTAGCTGATAGAGATAAGAATAGGCTAAGGAGTGCAATACAATAAATGTAAGAAATGTAAACCGAAAGTTGGTCCAAAGACGAAAGGCACGGACTAAATAAATAATAATAATAATAACAACATTCTTCCCCAATGGACCGTTTATCTTATTGGGGGTCACGGGTGACCACCGTGCCGCCTGGTAACAGTTGATGGCAACATATTATAACGAGGCTTCGTTTATTTCAACAAACCATTCGCATTCGTTATTTCTTCGTAAGCAAAACGTGCAGAATATATTGTTGAAACGTGTAGAAGATATTAGTAGACGGTATTTGCTCATTCTATATATAAAAGTAAGGTGGAGAGACAAGCGTGACATTTTTATGATTTCGACGAAACATTCGGCTGAAATGGTAGAGGTCCGCAAAAAAATTATGTTTGTGATAAACCAATGGCAGTGGTAGATCACAACAGAGGAAACTGTGCTGTAGATTTATCGGATCAAATGGTAGCATATTCTACACCACATAGAAGAACCCCCAAGTGGTATATAAAATTAGCTTCAGAGTTATTGTTAAATACATCAATTTCAAACGCGATGATACTGTATAAACAAGCAACAATCACAAAAATCAAGGTATCAGATTTTAGAATGGCACTCGCAGTGCACCTTACACAGTGCCATTCACCAGAGCCGTAAAATATACTTATTCGACAAAGATTGCGACACGAAATGCAGAAAGAAGGGCAAGCGTACCTGGAACGAAAATTTTGCAGAGAATGCTATAAAAAAAAACGTTAAACAGTTAGGATCAAAAATTGTTAAGAATCTGACCGAAAAGGTGACCACCTATTGTCCAGATTGTATCGATGAGCCACATTTATGTTTAAAGTGTTTTAACATAGTGCACCGTTAGATGCAAGATTTGTTCTCATTTTTTTTATTGATGTTCTAACAAAAATGTTTAATTGTTCAATGGGGCATTTTTTATTTCAAAGTATCTTCTATTTATCGGTTATATTCAAAATGCCCTAACTGTCAATTTTCATTCAATTTTTACAATTGTAAGAAGTTCAAACGCTCCGGACACCAATGACCACCGTGGCCGGTCATTTATGACCAACGTGGCAGTGAAAATGCTAAACGATTTAACAATACTAAACGAGAGTTGAGATTTTTTGCTTATTTTCATTAGTACTACATTCTATACTGTGACCGCAACCTTTGGAAACAGCTGTATACAGTATCCGTATAAGCGTCGAAATTGTTTCATCGTCAACACGGTTTATTTGAAATTCGTTGCGTTTCGCGTGGAAATCCATCGGTTGCGTGCACCTGCGTCTAAATTACCTGTCGAACCACGTTGCTTCCGAATCCACGAAGTACCTGAATCCAGCCAACTTCGTGTACTTGCAGTACAGCTTAGAGTATTTCAACAGCGTTCGCGTGAAACGAGATCTGGACCGAGTCGTACGCGTCTCTAACTGCCAATCGAGTGGAACCTTGAATTCCTTCTTACATTTAGATTTATCCTCGTACCAAACTTTCATTTTGCTCTCGTCGTTACAGTTAATTCTGGAAAAACTCCCTGATCACGGATAACACTGTGCTCGTCGTATTTTTAATATTGCGTCGATCATCGTGGATTTATAAACGAAAACACGGCCAAGTGAAATTACGAATTCCAATGAACGAAATAATTCGAAACGCGCGAGTTGCTCTCCGTACTAATAATAACGTTTAACGAAAAATGAAATTTAACGAAATCCCATGAAAAGAGAGGCGAATAACCGTATACGAAAGGATGTGAAATAAAACGTATAAAGAGGTGTGGAATATGGAAATCCAAATTTTGTAATCAAGAGAAAAATGTTGAAGCTCGAAATCACGTTATGTTCGATACAATTATGCGTCTAGCCATTCGCTTTCGGTATTTGCATGGCGACTGTAGTTCGCAAACGTAAATTACTCGTCCCATCCTTCTCCTCTGTTTTCTGTCACGCGTATCGTTCTTCCGATACAAGTATGCAAGCAAAGCCGCGTATCTCTGGCATCGTTTCACCACCGATGGTCATCGCTTGTTTCACGCACATCCACGATAGAATCCTTCGTATGCTCGTGGAATTTGTTACAACTTTTCGACCTGCCTTTGTAATGAAATTTTTAAATGCAAGTATATAGCAGGGAATTGAAATAAATGTTACGTTGTTGTAAATAGAAGTACAGATTTATTATGAAAATAAAGAAGATTGAAGGAATATTATGAGAATAAGGAAGTGAACACTATTCTTGAATTTATGTCGGTAGAAAAGCTATCTATAAATTTAATTATCTCTATGTTCCATCGTTTAAATACTTTCATTTTTTCTTTTTTTTTTTTTTTTTTTTGTAATAAAAAATATTTAATCTCGCGTTTCTAGTTACACGATCAGCCATCGATCGTTTGATTAAAGAGGACGACACGGAACTGATCGATGAGCGATAGCTGAATAAAAAGGAGAAGAAGGGGGAGAAAGGAAGTTTCGTCCAAGTTTGCCGAGCGTTCGCGAGTCACTGATTTCGCAAACGTCTCTTCTATTAACGTCCTTAACTTTCACGAGAAAGTTGGAGCTGGTTGGAAATCGAAGAGACAGATTTTCGGCTATCCGTGTCTTATCAAATGATCCGTAACCGAGGGTGTAACAGCCATCATCAATTTACCGCAGTGATCATCATCGTGACAACCGAATCGCGATACTGCCCGAATTAAATAGAACTCGAACGATGATTGATCGGTTAAGTTGTTTGTGGGTGAAATATTAATCAAAATTTCGATCCCATAAAGGATTTTTTGAATCGATAGTTGTAAATGGTTTGAATGGCTTAAGGATTATTAGAGAGGTGACGTTTATATTTATCCAGAACTATTCATCTTATGAATATTATTAGGGCAGTATCATATTTGAAAAATTGTTAATTATGAGAATATTTAGAAAAATTAAATCTAAAAATAAATACCATAATTACTAATAAAATTATACTATTTAGATAACAACAATGACATAATTTAAAGTAAACCTGTTTGAATAATTTAAACAATAGTACAATAATAAATAATAAAATAATAAAGTAATTTAAACAATGGTAGTTTAATATTATAATAAATTTATGTTAAAAATCCCACATAAATTGAGGATTGAAATATAGAAAAAGACGAATAGCGGAGAATAGCGAAGTCATAATTTCGAAATCGTTGCGCCCTCTTTGGAACGCAAACGGAGTAACGGAGTGTCGCGATTGCAAATTGAATATTAATGACCACTTTATGGATTCCGATCGAGTGGAGCTAAAGCCGAATTAAATATTAATGAGGCCCTTTCACACGAAGAATTAATTATAACATTCGCGTGAAATCTGAACGAATCATACGTATTATGAATTTCAAATATTCGGCTTCAAAGAATTTGCTAGTTCCGCTTCTATCTATGTGAACTATAAAAGGTCAATCGATTGAACAGACGCGTTCATTCAAAACGACTTTACTTTACTATCAAGTTCAGTCGTTATGTATATAATTTCACATAACAAATCTTGATATGATATATTGAAAATCTTATTAATCATTATTTATTATTATTTATTTTAGTCCGTGCCTTTCGGCTTTGGACGAACTTTCGATTTACATTTCTTACACTTATTTTGCTCCTTATATATGTAGTATAGGGGAAAAGGCCAAAAAGGGACATCGAGTGAACTATAAACAATGCCGCGAGAGCCGACCGCCGTTGGGCTCATCAAGGTACCGTCGGTTCTTTCGGGTGGATAGTTTCGGAAAAAAAAGACATACCTGACCCTGGCCACGATCGGCTGCGTGACCCGTGCGGGGGGGGGGGTGTCTAAGGAAAGACAAAGGGGGTATAAATTGAGGGTCTGGGTTGAGGGAGGTGTCGCTAGAGAGGACACAGTGTGAGGTGAGAAGTCACGGAGAGTGTGAGGTGAGAAGTCACGGAGGGTGTTAGACGAGAAGTCAAGGAGTGTGCATCGAGAAGTCGAGAAGAAGTGCGAGTTGTGTTGTAGAGAGTTTGCGGCTAGCGTTGTCGAGAGTGTGGTTCGTTTGAGAGTTGCAAATGAACCATTGAGTTGTTTAAATTACGTCGAATTATTATTATGTTATTCGTCTTTAGTTCTTGTTAAACAATCATCGTCCTACTGCTTAAATAACACCTGTACAATCCAATTACTTGAAATAAATCATTAATATCAGTACGTTCCTGGGGGTTCGTCTGTGGTTGTTACTACAATTTGGGGGTTCCTCCGGGTCCGATACTACATATATCTACCTCCCCTCTTATCTACTCTATCGTATTGCACACCCTTAGATTATTCTATCTCTCACAGCTAAAACTAATGACTAAAAACTATTGCAACTTATGACTACAATTATTGCCACTTTTGGTCTTTTGCCTCCTTGCTGTGCTACCTTTTTGTCTTTCCTCCTCGTCTGGTATTGCCCTTCTCTTCTCTATTATTGCTTTGATTCCGTTAGTCCTTCTCCAGTCCCATTCAGTGTTTTTTCCATGTCTTTTGGTCCTCCCGTTATTTCACATTCTTCCGTTACATGTCTCAGGTCTTCTTCTTTCCTTTTACATAGTCTGCATCTTTTTTCTCCCTCCTCTTTCCAGTATTCCCTCGCTTTGGTCTCGTTTCCACATCTGAATCTGGCTAGAATTTTCCTGTCCTTCCATTTCATCCTCTACTTATAATTTTAACAACTATATATCGTATAATCCAAAATAGAAGATTCATAAAATAAAAAAAAAAAAGAAAACAGTGGTGCTAATCTAAACTGTATGTGGTCTGCGACGAAAGATTAATAGCGAAGATACGCTGCAGACGAATACCAAAAATCTTGCATCAGCCACACCGGAAGTTGCTGTGCAACGTTTCATTAAATCACGATACAACGCGATGTATCGTTACACGAGCCTCACATTTTCCCGAACATTATGTCATTCTTTTCGCACTGTCTACCTTCTCTGTGATTTGCGGCCGGCTTGATTTGCGGTTTCTCCTAAATTTAACCACCCTTCCTCTCATATTAATTTCTCTCATCTACCAAAATCATATTTCTCCGCATGCAAGACTATCGTGATAATTTCGTTGCTACGAAACGGTCAAATGTTTCTAATGAAAGCTAATTACGTTCTCGAGTATTGAATTTGGAATTTAGTTTCTTCAGATGCAACATTTGAATAAATCTGTTAGAGTTTATTTAATTTATAAAGTTTGTGAATTTATGAGTTTAGAGGTTTTACAGTCTAGTCGTCTACGTTCAGATAATATTCAATTTAACTCGTATAAATAATTGTTTATCTCAGATAGTAAATAATTCTAATTAAATAATATGTAATTAATGTAATAGTGATTTAATACATTTTAAATACTATATATTTTCGTGCATCTTTATAACTGCGATATCTTTATAATTTTCATCTCTGCCGTGTCTCTATAATATATTACTCTGTCATAAATCTAACAGTTAGAGTTTATGCCAATGATCGAGCCTTATGGAAATTTTTACGAAATTGACCAAATTGTTGTCTAGCTTCATAATACACTCCTCGTCAAAAAGATACTTGACACGACGGATCAGACCCGCAGACTAAAAAGAAAATTCCCTTCAGATTGAAGTATTACATTCAACTAGAATCAAACATAATATAAATTATTATAATCCAAGTTATTGTACCACGCCAAATGAAGTTACTTAAAATTCTCAAGGAGAATTGACTGTAAATAAACTACCAAATAAAAAAAAAAAAGATAACCCAGGTGCGCTATCTTTAAATTCTCAATGTGTAAACCTTTTCGTCTGTAACGTATAATATCAAAACATTATGAGCTCGGGATATGCGGCTTGCTGGAAATAAGTCACAATGTCGTAGATGTTTGTATACAACAAAGAAAAACTGTTCCATACTAAGGTCGAAATGATAACACACTCTGTTAATATGTTTAGAAATTGCACAGTAGTTCATGATCTATCAACGAGTAAAGATTACAGTACAATATTATATAAATTTGTAAGTATAGGTCGCGGAAAAAAATTAAACGAGTCTAAAAAAAAACAAATTCTTGAACTAAAACAGGAACGGTTATCAGTAGCAAAAATATCGAAAGTAATAATAAGAAGTCGTAAAGTAATACACAATTTCTTAAAAAATGTTGAAAATTATGGCAAAAAGAAAAGTACTGGTCGGCTGTCATCGTTATCTGATCGTGATAAGCGAGCAATTTTGCGTGTAGCTTCCAACTCGCAGCTAACAACGAAGTAAATAATGGAAAAATCTAGTGTTAGTGTCAGTGTTTCAAGTGTTCGTCGAGTTCTACTATCCTGCAAAAATATCAAGAGGCTAAAATTGAAAAAGAAACCTTCTTTAACAACGAAGCACAAAGTAGAACGTTTACGCTTTGCAAAAGAAAGAATGCATTGGAAAAAGAAATGGAGAAGGGTACTATTTTCAGACGAAAAAGATTCAACTTGGATGGTCCTGATGGGTTCCAATATTATTTTCATGACACAAGAAAAGAGACAATGTCAGCAATTCGACGACAAATGGGAGGAGGCAGCGTGATGGTTTGGGCCGGCATCGGTTATTTCGGCAAGACAAGTATCAAGTTCATCAATGGGAGAATGAATAGTGTCCGATACATGAATTTAATCAAAGAACAAATAAATAATCATGCAGAACGCATTTCTGGACCTGATTACATCTTTCAACAAGATAATGCATCTGTACAAACATCAAAATTGGTCCAATCATACTTTAATGAAAATAATATATCTATTTTGCCGTGACCTGCACGCTCCCCGGACCTTAATATTATTGAAAGTTGCTGGGCAGAACTTGTTCACGGCGTATACGCGAATGAAAAGCAGTATCAACACGTACAACAATTAAAAAATGCAATTGTACGCGAATGGGATACGTTAAGGCAAAATTATATCCAGAAACTATATAAATCGATACCAAATCGCACAATAGAAGTAATAGAGAATAAAGGGGGATGTATCCATTATTAAATAAGTATATATGTTTGATAATTAATTATTGTTAGTTACAATTTATGTTGATTATTATGTTCTTATTGTACATGTGTTATCATTTCGTTCTTAAAATGAAACAATTTTTTTTGTTACACACTAAACCTCATAATATTTTTAATTATGTTCAACGAACCGCATATTCTGAGCTCATAATGTTTTGATATTATACGTTACAGACGAAAAACTTTACACGCGTCATTGAGAAATTAAAGATAGCACACCTGGGTTATCTTTTTGACGAGCAGTATAGGATACTTTTGTTCCTATGATCTTAAAAACTCATGGAGCTGAAACACAGTTTCAAATAGACATACAGAGAATTCAAACAGTAGAGTATGAGAGTCAGTATCAAAAAATACATAGAATAAAAAATATAAAACAGGAAGTTAATACATATTTAGAATACAAGTTAATGTATGTATCATACAAAAATCTCGTACAACAAAAACACGTGTATCAATATATGGCAATAATCTATTGATTTATACAAATTCCAAATCCATTTACACTTTGATTGTTCTTCACTTCAATAATATTTTGTCAAATTAGAATCATTGAAGTCAGAAATTTAAAGTATAGAGTATTTAGACTATAATAAGTAATTAGCATAATGGTGCAAACTAGAATCATTGAAGTGAGAAATTTGAAGTATAGAGTATTTAGACTATAATAAGTAATTAGCATAATGGTGCAATATTCAGCTGCGATACAATAATCAACGACCCTAATAACAAGAGAATTTTAGATATCTTTGTCTTATTTATCATCTCGGCTACATATAAATTTCAATTATCTGAAGTTAGCCCTCTGATCCTCAACGAGACACACACGAAACGCAACGTACTTGTATGGCTTGAAATATTTTATTAATGTTCAGAAGCCGCAGATTTGGGCTTCAGCTAGGGATTTGCGTGTAACCCGTTGCATACGAAACTTCGATTTCTCGATGCCATACAGTACCGTTTCGTAGTTCGCGAGAGATTTCATTTGTTTTCTGTGATCCTGAAACGATTGGAATTTACGATACGTCGAAGTGGATCAGTGGCAATGTGCAACGGATCCCCCTTTTCACGAGGTAACTCTTAAAATCGTAGTTGTTTAAATCGGAGACAAATTGGAGAAAAACCGTGGAAAACTGCAAGCATGATACAGAATGAAATATGCAAATGTTATCTAAATACAAAATTTGAGTAAACCGAGTTGTATTATATCCACATAACACAGTTATGTATTCGACGGTCGCATGACTGGCTCTCACCTTTGGGATTTCTGTGCCAGTTTCAGCCGGTTTCGTTTACATTAGGGATCATAAAAACGTGCGAGGTGATGCTCTGTTTCTACTTGCGATGTGCCAACGATGGAGAATATAGTGAAAACTGGGTTATACGATCGACATTCGATTCATTTATCGGCGAATACTGCTTGGTTTGAATGATTTATGTCGTTTCACGTATGACGGGGCTGTAGTACTGTCGCACTCATAACTTCATCGTTTGTCTTGCATGTTTTAATTTTAGATAACATTTTCGTATTAGATTGAAAGATATGATTTATTTATTATTTATTTATTATTTATTTATTATTTATTATTTATTTATTATTTATTATTATTTAGTCCGTGCCTTTCGGCTTTCGACGAACTTTCGGTTTTACATCTCTTACACTTATTTCGCTTCTTATATATCTACCTCCCCTATTATCTACTCTATTGTATTGCACTCCCTTAAATTATTCTATTTCTAAAAGCTAAAAACTAATGACTAAAACTATTGCAACTTGTGACTAAAGACTATTGCCACTTTTGGGCTTTTGCCTCCTTGCTGTGCTACCTTCTTGTCGCTCCTCCCTATCTTGTATTGCCCTTCTCTTCTCTACTATTGCTTTTAATTCTGTTAATCCTTCTCCAGTCTCATTCAGTGTTTTTTCTATGTCTTTTGGACCTCCCGTTATTTCACATTCTTCTATTACATGTCTCAGGTCTTCTTCTTTGCTTTTACATAGTCTGCATCTTTTTTCTCCCTCTTCTTTCCAGTATTCCCTCGCTTTGGTCTCGTTTCCACATCTGAATCTAGCTAAAATTTTTTTGTCATTCCACTTCATCCTCCCTTCCAAATACTTTGGTAGCTCTTTGGCTATTTTTCTGTAATCTCTGTTATATTTGGATTCCCTTATCCTTTTCCCACTCTCTTCTGTTTCTCTCTTTCTTCTTTCTTCTATAATTTGGTCTGCTGTCATACTTTCTTGCTCTTCTCTTGTTTCCATCTGTGCCCCTCCATTTTTCACCTCTTCTAGTCCCTTCTTTCTCTTTCTTGCTCTTTTCCCTTCCTGACCATTTCCCCAGTTTCTCTCTCTTTCCTTTATGCACTCCTTTACCAGTTCCTTTTTTGATTCTAAGGTTTTCTCTTCATACCTTGCTGCTCTTTTTAATGCTTTTTCCTTGATTTGAAAGATATGATATTTATACTTATTTATTATTTTATATTTTATATTATACTTTTATTATACAATTAAACAATTATTATACAATATACAATAAATACTATCTGCTTTAGGTGATATAATATTCTCACTCTTGATGTCTAACCGCCTTTGTTACTGTTTCACCATCGGAATAACTTTATCCTTCGCCTTGTTGCATGCTTCGATTTCAAAGATATTGTATTTTTATTTACAATAAGAAATATTGCCTACTCCAGATGATATTCTACTTTCGTAGTCTCGTTGCGGTATCTGACTTGTGACAGAGTTATAATACATATTCACAGTCTCTATAATCTTTCATTTCACATCCCTTATCTTGTAATAACATCTTTTTATTCAATTCAAAGTAAACATACTCTTAACAGTATTTTTTATTACATTTAATGCTACTATATCTCCAACTTTCATTTTGAAATATTTTCTAAACTTCAAAGACGTTTCCTTCGAAACACAAAGATCAATAAAAAATGATTCCTAATCCTCGACATCGAGTAAATTTTAATAAAATTTTCATCAAGTAACTCGAGTTCTTACTATTAATATCAAATTGTATAATTTTCATGTTATCGATTCAGCGAAAAATTATCATTCTAAAGCACCCAATATTCTATTACAACGGCAATGCTGTTGATCGTATAACGATCACTTAAGTGTATATTCGCGAATTAATCTCGAGTATAATCCGCGTTCACCAACATACCGCGGACAATCCAATTTAAATAGCTCGGGGATCGGGCGTCGTGCTGTAAATTGCACACAACACGCTGGAATGGAAATTACGTTGACGAGATTTCTCTTCTACCGGAAGGATGACGCCCCTTTTACATACGGGGAATTTCCAGGTGAATCGCCAGCGAAACCGTGAACGTTATTTTCCCGTAACAAAATCAAGGCGGCGCGTCGTCTTCTGAAAAAGGGGCTTGTTTCTCCAGTCTCGTTAAGATCGTTTAAAAAGGTAGACAGATGTGGGAGAATTTCAATCTTCACAGACTTTCGCTCATCTTTAAGGAAATAGAATCACTTTTAATTTTTCCTTTTTCCTTTCAAAAAACCTGATAAAATCTAGACAAGAAGCTTTTATCGCATAAAAGTCACGCGATTAAGGTTTTATAGAGGGACTTTTATTGTTCTGCTTTTTTCTTTCTTCCCTTTTCACCTTTCTTTTTCTTTTTTTTTTTTTAATTCTCGTAGTATTTAGAAAAACGACTTGAATTCGGTACGCATTAGATTCGTTATTTCCACGATGGCATGTAATTAAATAAAACGAGTCAGTGTTTCTTTTTCGCGAGAAAAAAGGAGAATCTAGGTTAAAAATTAATCACGGTCCAAGTTTCCTGGAAATTTCCACGGCTGAATATGGAACAATAGCGTTTTATAAATATGATAATTAGCGACATGTGCAGTGGAATTAGCGAAACAGAAGGAAGCGATCCGAATATTCGTCTGATGTCTTAACTCCACATATATGTACCTCGATAAAATAATACTAAACGTTGAATGCTGGACACGCAGATTAAATTCATCTGTCTCGCTTTTATGTTTATTGTATCGCAAATGAATTATTTATAATTGTTTAACAAGCGTTCAGATGTAATTTCATTGAGTATATTTACGCCGTCGTAGAAAAAGCACCAAAGACAAATTCGAAATGAAATTCAATCTTCCCGCGTATGAATATATATCGCTCTCGTGACAATTATTTTAAATAGCGTGGCACAATCGATTTCGAGGGACCGTTTTGGTACCGTCGTTATCCGCGTATTACGAATCGCGGCATTAATCAACCATACAAATAGTTTTGTCACCGCTATTAATTTATAATGCCCTAGTAATATCCCCCTATAAATTTGTACCGAACTCATGCACGCTGCTCGCGCATTTCCATGGATTACCTAAATGACGCATCGAAACGGTTCGGTAACTGATATTGTCAGTCGAGAAGCCTTGCCCGCTAATTGAACAACGGCCAGGCATTAATTTGAACATAACAAAGACTATTGGAAATCAAAAACTGCAAAATTTAAAGAAATTATTTATGTTCAATCACTAAAGTCTACTTATATACATTTATCGATTTCGTGTATTTGACTTATTCAAAGAGATTGAAAATATATTTTGTCACAGAATCAAAAATATATTTTGGAACAGCAATTAAAAAACTATAAACGTTTAATTAAAAAAAATAGTATATAATACATACAAAAGTAAAGATAAATAACGATATGTCATATCTTGATATTGTTGATAAAAATTATTCGCTGTAGCACCTTTCGTTGTATTATATCTCAGTACGCTGCTGGAACGAATCTAATAAAAGTGGTTCCACAAATGGGGCTTCAAAATTAACGAAAATAAATCCACACGTGTAACCTTCACGCTGCGAAAACAAACCTGCCCTCAGGTGACCATCAACAATATTACTATTCCTAACAAGGTCTCAGTCAGATATCTGGCCATGACTTTGGACAGGAGATTGACATAGAAAGAACACATCATAGACAAATCGAAGCAACTCAAGGCTAAACTCAAAAAATTCTACTGGCTCATTGGCCGTCGCTCCAACTTAAGCACACAGAGCAAAATATTGCTATATAAAGCCATAATAAAACCTGTTTGGACCTATGGGATCCAACTATGGGGAACTTCGAGTAACTCCAACATAGAAATTCTTCAACGATTCCAATCAAAAACTCTAAGATCCTTAATAGATGCACCTTGGTATGTCACCAACGAAACAATCCATCGCGACCTCAAGATACCCACAGTCAAAGAAGAAATATACAAGTTCAAAAGCAGATATAACACAAGAGTCAACAACCATCACAACCCTTTAGTCAGCCAACTACTTGACACGGCGGATCAGAGCCGCAGACTAAAAAGAAAACACCCTTTAGATTGAAGCATTAAATTCAACTAGAATCAAACATAATATAAATTATTATAATCCAAGTTACTATACCACGCCAAATGACTTACTTAAAATTCTCAAGGAGAATTGATCGTAAATAAACTACCAAATAAAAAAAAATTACTTTTGAATAAAAATATTCAACATTCAGACACTAGAATCAAACATAATATAAATTATTATAATCCAAGTTACTGTACCACGCCAAATGACTTACTTAAAATTCTCAAGGAGAATTGATCGTAAATAAACTACCAAGCCGCACTATTACAAGAACACATTACAAAAATAGAAAAGTGGCTGCAAAGTAAACAAATAAAAGTGAACACCAGTAAGTGCAATCACATAACATTTACGCTTAGAAAAGGAAAAACACCAGACATCCAACTAAATGGCGCCCACATAGCACAAACAAAGTATGTCAAATATCTGGGAATACAATTAGACACACGCCTTA
>JACXIM010000076.1:1107805-1120160 GCA_014737505.1 Bombus sibiricus | reverse complement strand
AAAAAAAAAAAAAAAATAAACTACCAAATAAAAAAAAATTACTTTTAAATAAAAATATTCAACATTCAGACACTAGAATCAATCATGATATAAATTATTATAATCCAAGTTACTGTACCACGCCAAATGAAGTTACTTAAAATTCTCAATGAGAATTGCTTGTAAATTTACGACCAAATAAAAAAAAATGTATAATATTTCAAATGTATAGGGTCTGTGTGTTAAGAATAAAATTACAAAACAAGAAAATCGCATCCCATGTTTTCACATCAAAGAGACGGTTAATTCCTCTGTGACTAAAAATGAAGATTACGGACGATCTTCCGGCAGAATATAGTGAAAAAACAAACGGGAAGAAAGCGAAGAATTCCATTTTACGCTGCGACTTTGGGCATAAAAGATTAAGTGGAGACTTAATTACGGTTCGTATAGCAAAATGCTTGAAGGAGAACGCATATATGTAGCCGGGTGGACGCGTAGATAAAGGAAAGGAAATGAAAGGAAACGCGGCAACGTTTTCATGCACGGGAAAAAGAGGTCGGCCCTTTTGTTTCGTCCTTAATTGCGTAACTAGTCGCGTTACGTGTTTTTGCGTCTTATCTCAACCTTTTGACCAGCTGCATTTCCCGCTGCTATCCTTTGTCTCCGTGCTCTCGTGTTTAAAAAATCGTCTGCCCGCGATTTTAGGACCATAAATTTAAGAAACTTGGTGACGTTTATATTATTTGTACTTAGAATTAAACGTCTTCTTTACTTGTTGAAACTAGTTAATTGTTCTTCTATTCGGTTTGTCTCTTTGGAATGACATAGCTGTATGTTTGACCTGTAGAGGACTTGTGTAGGATGTTTGATCGTGAGATTTATTAAACGAGATTGCTCGTTGTTCAAACCGTCTAATATATTTAAAGTAATAAATTAGTATACAGGCTATATTCGCTGAGACGCTCGTACAGTGTATAAGTCTTAAAATAGGCTCGCTAATAACTCGTTAATTAGATCGATAATTCGTTGATAACTGGTTGATGACTGATCGACAACTGACTGTAACTCTTCCTTGCGATCGCGTCCGCTTATTTATACTGGTCGGGGGATAGTTGGAAAATTCAAATTCGTCTTTGTTCGACGATTGCACGTAGCGGCGATATTCTTTTGCTAGGAGATATTCTTTGCTAACGATCCTGATACTCCGAGGCAAAACAACAACATGATTCGAATTGTCCTCTAACTGTTGTCTAATTGTCCTCATGTGCCGTTATAGACCTTCGTAACCTCAGACCGTCAGTTGTTAAATACAAACAATGTAGGGGACTTATAACAGTTAGTTACCGCTTAGCACTTGTAAACAGTGGACATTAGTTTAAGGGAGTGTCCTGAATTAGAATGTTCCAAAACAGCGTCTTTTTGTGATTTTTTTTTTTAGAAGGTAAAGCAAGAAATAAAGTTATTGAATTTTGAGATATGGTTTTATATATATTTAACGAATACAAAAAATTTTTTTAAAGTAAAAAAAAGAATTATAACAGATTTCTAAGTCTATTTCATTGCGGTAGTTTTCAGTCGGCGTGAAAGATCCACCTCGTATTTCGACAAAATAATATTTTTTTTTTTATTTGGTAGTTTATTTACAATCAATTCTTATTGAGAATTATGAGGAATTTCTTCTGGCGTGGCACTGTAACTTGGATTATAAAATTTTATAGTATGTTCGATTCGATGAAGGAGAGAATTGTCTCTATCGATGAGTTGGAAAATCCCCATTACTTTGCAAACACATTAGAACTTGCAAAACCATCGAGCTTGTAATATTAAAAATTAGTAAAAAAATAAAGCATTCTATTTAAAAATTCTCGACAAATGATCGTTTACATAACGTACATTTAGGTACATAAGTTTTATAATATGTACTGTTGAAAGAACAATTTCATTATTTTATAGCTTGCGATACATTTTTTTTTTATTTTATTTGGTCGTCAATTTACAAGCAATTCTCATTGAGAATGTTAAGTAACTTCATTTGGCGTGGTACAGTAACTTGGATTACAATAATTTATATTATGTTTGATTCTAGTTGAATTTAATGCTTCAATGTAAAGGGTATTTTCTTTTTAGTCTGCGGCTCTGATCCGTCGTGTCAAGTAGTTGGGTAACTAACGGGTTATGGTGGTTGTTAACTCTTATATTATATCTATTTCTGAACTTGTATATTTCTTCGATTAACCGTGGGTATCCTGAGGTCGCGATGGATTGTTTCGTTGGTAACATACCAAGGTGCATCTATTAAGGATCTTAGAGTTTTTGATTGAAATCGTTGAAGAATTTCTATGTTGGAGTTACTCGCAGTTCCCCATAGTTGGATCCCATAGGTCCAAACAGGAACGTCCGCCAATGAGCCAGTAGAATTTTTTAAGTTTAGCCTTGAGTTGCTTCGATTTGTCTATGATGTGTTGTTTCCATGTCAATCTCCTGTGCAGAGTCATGCTCAGATATCTGACTGAGTCCTTGTTAGGAATTGTAACACGACAAAATAATATAAAACAAAGATCGTTGTGCGTCTATTATTTTCTCATAAAACGAAAGAAACTTTTCGCACAACCTAATACAATGTGTAAATGCATAGGAAACACAATTTGCGTAGATGGGAAGACACAAAGAGATGCAAGGACACAGAACAAATACGAGAAGACGGTTGGAAAAAAGAAAATAAAGACCCGATGACTATTTCTATACTTTCTATTTCTATTTATCTTTTTTATTCTTATTACAAATTATTTCATCATTGAACAAAACATATCTCCGATTCTTCTTGATGAAAATTATCTGAATTTCTTTCACCAACGATAAAACCATGAAATTCGAATTATTAAACGATCATCATTTATTCGGAAGTCGAAGCGATCAAATTATGCGTGACACTCGGTAATCCTCGAGCTTTCACGCCCACTATTTTCTGCGGATGGAAACGGAGTGACGAAAAGACGAGAATTAAGAGGAAAGTCGCTGCTTTTTCTTACATGAACGCAGTCGAGTCGCAAGCGGCTGTAAAAGAAGATAGGAAGGAAGGCTGGGGCTTTGTTAAGCGCAAATTGAATGGGTAGCCGCATCCTGCTTTTTCTACCACATCGTTTTGTAAAGGAAAGCAAGGTTGCTCCTTTTTAAGCAACGACGATCTCGCTTATAAAGATCGTTTCTATAACATACGTTCGCTGCGATTTATGCTTAAAAGAAGGGATTGGGACGAAGATACGGAGCTGATGTTGAAATCTTTTTTTTTTTTTTTTTTTTTTTATTTGGTAGTTTATTAACAATCAATTCCCATTGAGAATTTTAAGTAATTTCATTTGGCGTGGTACAGTAGCTTGGATTATAATAATTTATATTATGTTTGATTCTAGTTTAATGCTTCAATCTAAAGGGTATTTTCTTTTTAGTCTGCGGGTCTNGATCCGCCGTGTCGAGTAGTTGGGTGACTAAAGGATTGTGATGGTTGTTGACTCTTGTGTTATATCTGCATTTGAACTTGTATATTTCTTCTTTGACTGTGGGTATCTTGAGGTCGCGGTGAATTGTTTCGTTGGTGACATACCAGGGTGCATCTAATAGAGATCTAAGCGTTTTTGATTGGAAGCGTTGAAGTATTTCAATGTTGGAATTACTTGCTGTTCTCCATAGTTGGATTCCGTAGGTCCAGACAGATTTTAATACGGTTTTATAGAGGGTAATTATGTTCTGCGTATTTAGGTTGGAGCGTCGGCCAATGAGCCAATAAAATTTTTTGAGTTTGTCCTTTAGTAGTTTCGTTTTGTCTTTGATGTGATTTTTCCAAGTTAATCTCCTGTCCAGGGCCATACCCAGGTACCTGACTGTGTCCTTGCTAGGTATTATTGTATTGTTGATGGTGACCTGAGGGCAGGTTTGTTTTCGCAGCGTGAAGGTTACATGTGTGGATTTTTTTTCATTAATTTTGAAGCCCCATTTATGAAACCACTTTTCCATAGAGTCAAGACATCGCTGGAGAGTGGAAGAAGCAATTGTCGGGTCCGCGTGAGAAGCTAATAGCGCTGTATCGTCGGCAAATGTTGCTATGGTTATCTCTGTAGATATTGGTAAATCGGCAGTGTAGATGGAGAACAGAAGGGGTCCGAGGACACTTATGTTGAAATCTGGAATTTTTTTCAAAGATAATCGCCTGAGATATTCGCTTGTACTTATTCTTAGCGTCAGTAATTTCTGCCACATCTTGTAAGATTTATCTTTATTCATTTTTATCATAATGATAGAAGACAAATGAAGAACAATTTGACAAGTAGGCTCACCAAGAAGGTACAATGATTACAAAAGGTGTTGACACAGGAAGTATTTTTATTTTGCAAGAAGGTAAATTGGTAAATGCTATAATAAATACAATGGTGTGCCTATACTATTTGTAGTCATTGTATTGTAGGTTTATTAGCGTGACGTCTGCTACGGTGATAGATTACTATTGCAACAAACAGCTAGAAAACCAGCTGAGAAAAGCGGCATTGGATAAAATGTATAGACCAATGTTCGTGATTCGAAGAAATATCGTGACGCTTGCAATTTATCTACAATGCGATCTTCTTAATTATTTAACCTATCAGATGCGCAAAATTAAAGAAAAATATACAACAGAATTTGAGAAAGAAATAGAAGAGAATTTATGATCGAAACGATTCTTCATGTTCTAATAGATATATTAATATCTATCACTGGGACTAATCACCGGATAAACAGAGAAAAATCACGTTGCACGCGCGGAATTAATAAATCATTATTATATCTAAACATTTGCGCATGTTCAGTTGATACGTATAAACAACATGCGGCGCTGTTTGCTGATTTCAATGCACGCAGACGCGTTAATTCGCTCAATAAATGAAAAGCAAATATTTAACGATATGGGTTGAAACTCTGCTATGGAAAGAAAAATTCTACTGAAACAGGCAGTTCGAATGAAAAAACAATGATCGTGGAGTAACTAAACGAACGTAAACCAAAAAAAAAAAAAAAGAAACAAAAAAGAATCGTTTATAGATTATAAAAACAAAGTCAATAAAAAATTGTAAACGATTCACAGGTGAGCGAAACCTGAACGAATTAACTTGGAAAAGTTGCAAGCTCCCGAAGATCGCAATGCAATTTCACATTTTGCAGTCTTTTTTAATTAATTCGTCATAGCTAGCATCACGTTGTTGCGTGAGTTAAGAACGTATTCACGATTAAGCTTTGTGCGGTTCTTCCATGAACAACTAAAATATTCACAAAGAGTAAAAGGATCGGTTGTTATCTATCAAGCGTACTACGTAATAGCAGCAATTTAGAGCCTTTACGTGAGCTTGTGTGCTGGAGCACGGTCGCGTAGTCCGATGTACGGCTAGGAAAAGGGTCAAAAGAAATTATTTGTAACGCAAGAGATTCTCACGTGGCAGATGAGGTCCGCCCGCGTTGCTTCGTAACGTGGTACGCGATGAGAAAAGGGACACACTTTGTTAAATTGTACGCAGCGTATCTCGTTTCGTTTGGACGCTTTCTTTGTTCCTCGTCTGACAAAAGAAGTATCGTCGCGCAACCATCTTCCCCTGTCATCTGATAATTTTCAATGAAGAATCCAAGTTCCATAACGAGAAAAAGAAAGAAAATTGTCGATGAACGCGGAAGAATCGTCCTGTTTTCGAAAACAGGATCCACTTAGCGTGATTGCGTGTATAAACGCGATATGATCGCAAAGAGACGAGCAGAATAGGGGAACAGAAGCGTGGAATCGTAAAACATAAATTACGAGGACCGTTAGCCATCGCTGTACCTCTCGTCCTGTCTTCCATTGTTCGTCAACTTCTCTTTGGTCGTTAAGCCATCGAACTGCTCATTTTTAATGCATTAAAGTACACCGCTACGAATAGGTCAACCAGGAAGACACGAATTTTACAAAAATTTATCAGCGATAGAAAGGAGACGAATGAGAAAGAAAAGAAGGAATCGATTCGTGTCGAATAAAGCTGGACCGATGCCGAAGGATGATCATAATAAAACCGTGGGACCGTGTACATTCCGCGGAATAAGAACCGAGAATATTCTGAACGTAAGAAAGGAAGGTGTTAGCAAATGCATGGAAAGATAAATCGACCCTCGTCCAACGTTCATATTTCATTACTTCTCGTCTCTGGCTGCTATGCTCGGTACTAGGAGACGATTTAAAAAATTGCAAAGTCAAAGATGTTAAACTGGGACGCGGTAAGGAAACATGGTAAATTAATTAAAATATCAACTGACGCTCAAAGAGACAACTTGGATAGGTAACAAGCTTTCGTCTCATCTAGATCGGTTTTCAAATTTGTATATATATTTAATGCATCATGAATATAATATAATATCATGAATATAAGAGATATAGTACGATCGCAAGAGTAAAATCGATTCGAATGTAGGTTCGAGAAGAATGATCCTGCATCGACGATGTTATCGCAAATTCAATTACGGACGAGAGATATAACGAGGAGTATAATTATTACGGGTATCGTGTCTTACAATCTTGCCTAGTGGTTACGCGAATCGCAATTAACCTCGCGCGTTATTTCGAACAATGTGAGCCTTGCTGTGTAACTTAATCCCATTGCAAGAGCTTCGGAATCCATGGGGAGTGTTTACGAGTACGCGGTTGGAACAACTCCCTGCCATTTGAAATTCTTATGATACCACCGAAATGAATCTCACTGATGCATCAGAACCTATTGCACTCGAGTTATGCTTCACAGTATTTACTTTTTTTACGTTGTACTCATAGCATTTGTAGAAATTTTATTGCGCGATTTTAAGAATGCCGAATAGATGAACTTGTAACAACATTTTTATATTCTGATACAAAATTCTAAATAAATATATGAAGTTGTTTTATCGTTTCTCCGCCTTTTCCAATAATTAAACCAACTTTTGGCCCAGGAATCATTATTTCAATAAATCCTGAATGACCCATTATTCCTCCACTACTTCCACCCATATCACCAATTCCTTCAGTTCTACTTCTTTGATTTACAATTGATAATACCAATTCTTTCGCTCGAAGCTAATATTTTTCCTGATGGAAGTTTAACTTTCTGTATTTGTTTGTGAGTAAGGATAGTTTTGATAGCCCGTTGGAAAAGACGGATTCTAAATAAATATACATATGTAGGAATGTTATATTATAAGTTTGTAGATAACAGTATGATAAATACAATATCGTTGCACTCACGAGAATCGAATACAATACTCCGTTTGCGTATTCGTTTCTCACTAATTCTACGACACAACAACACAACGAACTTCAGACGACCACGATAAATTCAACTTTGACAGCATTCTCCACGCTCATTTTTCCCTTAATATACCTTGGTAACGCTCACAACACTCCTTGACAACATTAATATATCTTGACAACGCCATAAACAATTACCCCTCACGCCACGTTCTTCCCTAATGTCACACTATCCCACATATATTAAAATGATTCTGTAATATAATTTATTGTAATATTTAGTATAATTTGGCGATGTAGAAAATATGAAGAAAGTACTCAATGTTGAACCTGCATTCTCAGTATCGCTCAATAATTAATTTCAATTATAATCAAAATACATCTATAAAAATATCTATATTTATCGAAGAGAAACATATAAAAAATTCTTACTTCGTATCTTGTTTCGTTGCAAACTAAACCGGAGTTAGATTTTGTTATATTTTTTATTAGATTTTGTACTCATAGCATTTGTAGAAATTTTATTGCGCGATTTTAAGAATGTCGAATAGATAAAATTTTTTTTTTTTATTTATTGTTTGTTTACATTTTACAATTTGTCCATTAGGACATTTGGTAAAATATTATAATTTAATATTTGATAAAATATAGCATGTGGATGGTTACCCCCAGCGGGACTCCATCTTCCAGGTTGCTTATTGTTCTATTATGAGGTCTGCAGGATGCTTCTTCTTCAGTCTTCTTTCTATTATTGTTTTATTCGTTTCAGCAACCAGCTGATTTGGGTGTGTCAATAGATAAAATTGTAACAACATTTTTATATACTGATACAAAACTCTAAATAGATATATTAAAATGATTCTGTAATATAATTTATTGTAATAGTATAATTTGGCGATATAGAAAATATGAAGAAAGTACTCAATGTTGAACCTGCATTCTCAGTATCGCTCAATAATTAATTTCGACTATAATGAAAATACATCAAAATACTTCAAATATATCTATAAAAATATCGAATGAGGCTGGAGAAGGACTAATGGAATTAAAAGCAATAATAGAGAAGAGAAGGGCAAGAGCAATACAAGACGGGGAGGAATGACAGGAAGGTAGCACAGCAAGGAGGCAAAAGACCAAAGACCAAAGTTGCAATAGTTTGTAGACATTAGCTTTAGCTGATAGAGATAAGAATAAGCTAATGAGTGCAATACAATAAATGTAAGAAATGTAAACCGAAAGTTCGTCCAAAGCCGAAAGGCACGGACTAAATAAATAATAATAATAATAAAAATATCCATATTTATTGAAGAGAAACATATAAAAAATTCTTACTTCGTATCTTGTTTCGTTGCAAACTAAACCGGAGTTAGATTTTGTTTTTTTTTTTATTAGATTTTGTACTCATAGCATTTGTAGAAATTTTATTGCGCGATTTTAAGAATGCCGAATGGATAAAATTGTAACAACGTTTTTATATACTGATACAAAATTCTAAATAGATATATTAAAATGATTCTGTAATATAATTTATTGTAATAGTATAATTTGGCGATGTAGAAAATATGAAGGAAGTACTCAATGTTGAACTTGCATTCTCAGTATCGCTCAATAATTAATTTCAACTATAATCAAAATACATCTATAAAAATATCTATATTTATCGAAGAGAAACATATAAAAAATTCTTACTTCGTATCTTGTTTCGTTGCAAACTAAACCGGAGTTAGATTTTGTTTTTTTTTTTTTTTTATTAGATTTTGTACTCATAGCATTTGTAGAAATTTTATTGCGCGATTTTAAGAATGCCGAATGGATAAAATTGTAACAACGTTTTTATATACTGATACAAAATTCTAAATAGATATATTAAAATGATTCTGTAATATAATTTATTGTAATAGTATAATATGGCGATGTAGAAAATATGAAGAAAGTACTCAATGTTGAACCTGCATTCTCAGTATCGCTCAATAATTAATTTCAACTATAATCAAAATACATCTATAAAAATATCTATATTTATCGAAGAGAAAGATATAAAGAATTCTCGCTTCGTATCTTGTTTCGTTGCAAACTAAACCGGAGTTAGATTTTGTTATATGAAAGAGTGGAGAAATATACCAAACTGACTAAAATGAAGCGTGGCAGTGTCGCGGTATTATATCACATATTTACATAAAATACTGGAAACGTCTAACTTAGCATGCCGCGTCTGCCTGTGACGGTAAAATTATTATGATCCTGGGAACGTTCAATCGACCGCGTTCATTCAAGCATGCAGTCAGTTAGAATTTTTCTGAAACGTCATACGATCTGAAGAAAAATTATTGAATTCTCCTTCATACTAAAATGATGGAATATCTCTGACAAATACACGGGTACATATATTGTATCTTTTTATGCTCCATTTAAACGATCCAATTTTAACAATATACATACTACATACGTATCATGGTATTATACGTATAGATATCTGTAATGTAAAGTTAAAAATTCATTTTATTAATAGAAAATTTGCCTTAAACAAGTTCAGATTAATACTGAAAAATTGTAATATTTTCATACTGGGAAATGAGCAAAAAATATAAATATCCACGAGCAAATTCTTAAAATATAAGAAAGAAAATATATGTAAAAATGATTACACAAAGACTGAACCGTAATAGAAAGCCGGTGGCTACCAATTTTTATTTGTTTAGAAAATTCACGAATTCTCTGAAATAATACCTCAACAATTCAGAGTTTTTATTTATTATTTTTTTTTTTTTTTATTTTATTTAGTCCGTGCCTTTCGGCTTTGGACGAACTTTCGGTTTACATTTCTTACATTTATTGTATCCTTAGCCTATTCTTATCTCTATCAGCTAAACCTAATTGCCTAACTATTGCAACTTCTAACTACACATTATTGCCGCTTTGTTCTTTGGTCTCCTTGCTGTGCTACCTTCCTGTCATTCCTCCCCGTCTTGTATTGCTCTTGCCCTTCTCTTCTCTACCATTGCTTTCAATTCCCTTAGTCCTTCTCCGGCCTCATTCAGTGTTTCTTCCATGTCTTTTGGACCACCCGTTATCTCGCATTCCTCCAATTCAGAGTTAATATAGTATTATAAAAGAAATAATCCAGAAAAACAATATAAAATTTAAATTTCTTCAAAAATCACATCTAAAAGAAATCCATATTTCTCTTACGAATCATTCCATTTAAAAAGATAAATCTGATTCCACATTTCTTGTACATAACACAATACCATTAGAGATGATATCGCGATGAATGAATGGAGGGCTGGAATCTCGATCGCTGCCAATCGTCGAACGATCTCCGTGCAAATGGAGGAAAATCATATTGGATCGGGCAACGATCGGCTATTCCTAATCGCTGGCTATTTCACCGCGGCACCGAGCACGTGTATCTGATGCACCGAAATAGTGATTTGTGGACATCAGTCAAACAGTGCCACATGTTACCAGCGGACGTCATAAACGCGCGTCATATCGTTGTCGCCGGCTGCGTTTCGTGTTTCCCAAGTGCTTCTCGCTGGCACACTGCAATTCC
This sequence comes from Bombus sibiricus, assembly GCA_014737505.1. Lineage (NCBI taxonomy): Eukaryota > Metazoa > Arthropoda > Insecta > Hymenoptera > Apidae > Bombus > Bombus sibiricus. The sequence continues at coordinate 1,109,358 of JACXIM010000076.1, read as the reverse complement.
AGCCATCGATTGTGCCAAATATCGCGAGAAGTTGCGAAATCTCGTGCGATCTCGAGAAACGAATCTGATTCGGCGAATGATTCGACGACGATTTAGAATTAAAGAACGACTGGCAATCACTTTCGAACAATTCTGAATAGCAGAAAAGAAAAAAAGAGGGAAATAAAGGAGCGAAGGGAATCAGGTGGAAAATGAAGGCGACGCATTTGCGAGCATTTTACTCAGCCTCGTCATCGAGCGGAAAAAGAGGCGAACTTACTGGGAAATTGAATGCAATCAAATGCAACGTTCGTACGGTCGGGCGTTCATGAGATCTCTGCGTGTTTTTGGAGATCGGTTCGTTCGTGGCAATCGTCTAGAAACTATGGCGATTCATAGGGCGAGCTTTTTTACCTCGTCTGGATTTTTCACGCGTAATGAACACCGCTGATCTATAAAGAGTGGAAAAGAATGGGATCGATAACACTTTCTCCTGCGATGAAAATCTACTGAAGAATAAAAGTTTGGTGTTTCTTCTACATGTTGTAAAACTAGAACTCAATCTCTCCGAAGTAACGAGTTTTAGATTGTTAGTTTCTGAAATTAATGAAAACGTGCAGGTGCTCTCAACAAACTTTTTGAAATTTCATTAAAACTGTAATAAGATAAGATTATTATATGGATAAAATTTGAAATCTATTTGAAAATTTATATAGAAATTATGAGATATTTATTGCCAGTAATTAACTGTCAAAATTTACCATTTAACAAATCCACCGTAAATAAGATACAAGTGATTTTCAATCGTCAAAAAGCAATTTCATGAGAAATCGCATGGGGAAAGATTGCCTTAACGCAAGAAAACGCTAATGTAATTGACAGCAAAGTTACACCAACGTTTCGATCATTTCACGTGTAACAACGCATCCAGACGTAAATCTTCATCCTGGGAATTCTTTGGTGATGCAATTTATTTCACGAAACCTGTATACCGACATAAATATTTCCTCGTTTCATTCTGAAGTCTCTAATAGTATAGAAAGATAATTTCATCCAGATTTGTTACATAAATTATTTTAATAAATGTATTCAATAAATTACTAGTTCATTCATGCGTATACTATTTGTTTAATAAATGAATGCAGTCACTAAAAATAGTAATTTGTATACAAGTATTACAAATATTAAATTAATTAAAATATGAATATTTTTACTCTCAATTTATAATCTACAGTCAATAACTTTGCTAAAATTGTATGTACATAACAATCCTTTTACACTTTATAAGAATATCATGTTTATTTAAATAAAGTATATTTAACATCATGCAATAACACATTTATTTTGTAATATACATAAGATAATAAAGAAACAGTTTTCGGTAACTTTTTTTTTTTTATTTAGTATTTCAAATTCACAATTTGTCCAATTTGGACATTAGGTAGAATTTTTTAGCTGTTAGATTATCATGTGGGTGGCTACCCCCAGCGGGGTACCATCTTCGTGATTGTTAAGTTATATCCTTTGTGAGATCTGCTGGGTGTTTCCTTTTCAGTCTTCTTTCTATGCTTGAT
>JACXIM010000076.1:1091995-1107245 GCA_014737505.1 Bombus sibiricus | reverse complement strand
TTTCTAACGTACCATGGGGCGTTTACTATTGTTCTAAGAATTTTAGCTTGCATTGTCTCTATTTTGCTTATATGGCTCATTGCTGCTGTCCCCCATAGTGGTATTCCGTACGTCCAGATTGGTTTTATGATCGTTTTGTATATTATTAATTTATTTTCTATGCTTAATTTGGATTTTCGACTTGTTAGCCAATGCATTTTTCGGTAACTTAGCATAGAATACATTAGGTATAAATTAATTATAAATTACATTGGATATAAAGTAAAATTCTGTGGCATTTTATTTTAATAAAAACGGCGTTTCTATAAGATTTCTATGAGTGACTAGTCAGTGTGAATATTTAATAATTTTAAAATATATACAATGTCACAATATCAGTTAAATTCTGGAATAGTTTTATTCGGTATATAATCGATTAATAATATTCTGTAGAAAAGCTAAATCATTAATCTTACGTGTTCATTGAAATAATGTAATATCTAATATCATAATTTAATATTTATGATAATAAATATGCAAACTCTAATGAATCAATAACACGCTTTTTATAAACAGTAAACATCAAAGGTACATTTTGAGATGCATTACGCATATCAACTATCTAAGAAATATTTATCTCGCAACATTGACAAAAGATTCGATGCATTCCAAGGCTCGTGTGTATCGAGATCCGAGCAATTCCAGCTCTATCTGACAGCATATCGACGCTCCTTTCAACCGACAACTCTGATCTGTGATTCGATGCCGCTGATAAATCTTTGCACCACAAGAGGCTGGAGGATTTCTCCACAGAAATATTTGAGTAGTTCGATAACGGGCAGGATTTACGCGCGACCCGTCAACGTGGATCCTTCCCAGGCTGTTCAGTTCGAGCAACACACGCTACTGAGAATTCTGGGATCATCCTGTCGATATGCACACGATACGCCTTCATAGCTCCATAGCGCGTTCTTCCAAACTCTTCCATCATCTCGCTTCCATCAGCTTGTAAGTGAAACTACCGTGAATAAGAAGTATATACATCCCATTTATTCGATCATACTTTGCGAGTTTGTTAATAATGTCTGAAATACTTCGAATCGTTTGAAAAAAAAAACCTTGATTTGATTGAACTGAAAGAAACAAAATGTACAAAATTTAATGAGAAAAAAAACTTGAGAAATGAAACTTTTATTCGTTCTTTCGTTCGAAATTCCATCCGATTTCGCGATCATTGTATGCTGTAACACTACGATATATTCTATATCCGAGTACGGTATATTCAGAGGGATCGACGAACTCGATCAGAAAGCGATGCATTATTCAGACCGCATTAATAAAACAATTTTTCGTTCCTGATTCCATACAAAGACAGTGTAATCTTGATAGAATAAGTTATCGCGTGTATTGTGGAGTCGCAGTGTGATATCAACTCGAATCTTGTTAAACGTTCATTCGCGGATACTGTCATTGGAACCAAGGTAAACGCCGAGAAGCGTACATTTTGCGAGAATCGACAGGATGTTATAACGTACGTGCGTGGAATACTCGGGACTAGACATCCGAGCGGTTTTACGCTACGCGATATTGGAATGAAGGCGGAATGACTTACGGGCAAAAGAGCTACTTTATCCACGCTATGTATCATTCGATGGGGTGGAGATATATCGAGTGGATATTTTGGCAGTACACATTATGAAAATTGTATAAATTAATGGACGTTCTGTGTACGACGATTTATGGAGAATTTTGGGAATAGAAGTCAATAGAATTTTATTTTATTATACAGTCAACCCTCCTATAACACGCTTAATTCGTCCCGCGTTGTATCGAAACCGTGTTAAGCGAAATCAAAACAGTGTTATGAAAACATTCGCGCTATATGGAGGTTGTCCAACTTTATTAAGTCGTGTTATATGGAAGCTGTGTTATAAAAATATCGTGTTATAGGAAGACTGTATATGTCGCAATTCTTGCATCGTATTATATCGAAACTGTGTATTCGGAATACCATATTATAAGAGACCTCAGTGTATAAAATTTTATTTTGTTGAATTTTAATATTGCCAATTTGGAAATTTGGAAATTTTTTGTCATGTATCATTCAATGCAATAAAAATATAAACAATAATTTGTCGACAATTTGCAAATAAAAGATTACATTTTATTATTTATTTTTTAATATTGCAAGTTTCATACTTTATACGCTTTAATATTTCTAATATGTTAATGAAGATTTTCCAATTATTCGATAGGATGAAAATATATTAAGTCATTATTATGATAAAAATTATATTATAGATTGATACACATAACAAAAATATTCTAATTCTTCGTCACATATGTATCACACCTGTTTGGACTTATGGGATCCAACTATGGGGAACTTCGAGTAACTCCAACATAGAAATTCTCCAACGATTCCAATCAAAAACACTAAGATACTTAATAAATGCACCTTGGTATGTCACCAACGAAACAATCCACCGCGACCTCAAGATACCCACAGTTAAAGAAGAAATATACAAGTTCAAAAGCAGATATAACACAAGAGTCAACAACCACCACAATCCATTAGTCACCCAACTACTTGACACGACGGATCAGAGCCGCAGACTAAAAAGAAAATACCCTTTACATTGAAGCATCAAATTCAACTAGAATCAAACATAATATAAATTATTATAATCCAAGTTACTGTACCACGCCAAATGAAGTTACTTAACATTCTCAATGAGAATTGCTTGTAAATTGACGACCAAATAAAATAAAAAAAAATATGTATCGCAAGCTATAAAATAATGAAATTGTTCTTTCAACAGTACATATTATAAAACTTATGTACCTAAATGTACGTTATGTAAACGATAATTTGTCGAGAATTTTTAAATAGAATGCTTTATTTTTTTACTAATTTTTAATATTGCAAGTTTTAACATGTTTGCAAAGTAATGGGGATTTTCCAATTCATCGATAGAAACAATTCTCTCCTTGCGTAATATTCGAAAAGTATCCTTTGTATGCAAATTGTCTGGGTAAAAGGAAGACAAATACTTTACGTAACTTCGTCACAAACATCGTAAAAGAGTTTATGTACCTCCTCTCTCTCTCTCTCTCTCTTTCTCTCTCTCTCTCTCTGGATAATTCTGTTATAAAGAAAGTGTGTATTTCCAAGGATATCGAACAGTTTAAGGCGCGCACCATGTGATTGTTAAAAATTAATGACATTAATTTTTAATCATCAAAGCAGGATTAAAATGTCAACTGTAAAAATAGTACGAACTGCGGTGATATTAAAGTAGATTTTCGTCATTAGGCTGTGGATGTTTATGTAAATCCATATTTTTATAAATACAACTAAAGAAATGGAGTGTAAGGGATGATTTGTTTCACATGCTACGTAAGTCAATCAATAAGTGAATTACTCTTGTCTCTAGAGAATATAACCACTAAAGAGAGTATAAATGAATAAAGAAAGTATTGGTAACATAAAATTATATATAATTAATACTTTTCAACATAATTCCCCTGTATCAGCAAAAATTTGTCATAAGCAGAAACTAATTTATTGCAAGAATTACATGTTCAAAACATTCAAGTTTTCATTTTTCAATACCATTTTAATATTGATCGTATAACAGCGTGTATTTCAAATCTGGACGCATTTGTTACATGACGCTCCATGTTTAACATACCATAACATGCGATTGACTGCAATCAAGTTGGTACTTACTATGCATCAATGTTATTAACTGACCTATGTATCAATGTAGATCAATGTACAATCAAATATATATTTACCCTTCCGTAGGTAAATGCAGTTAATTCGTTCCGTGTTAAGTAAAACCAAAACAGCGTGATGGAAACATTTGTGCTATATATATATGACCAAGTTTACTATGTCGTGCTGTATGGAAATCGTGTTATAAGAATATTATGGTATGGTATAGGAGAGCTATCGAAATTTTTGCACCGTGTTACATCGTAACTGTGTTTTCAAAGTAGCGTGCAATATGTGGATTGAGTATATTACGAACGAGTATTATATTTTGGATATCTTACGAAATTTTGTATTCTGTGCATTTCTGCATTTCAAATTATCCATAAATGCATAAACATCTGTTAGCCATTCATCGCCGTACAATATGTCTCGTCAAGGAATTCTACTTTTAACTTTTTCCGTAAGCATTCAAAAATCGCTTTTGCATATAAAAATCGTGCAGCGTCGCATCGAAGATTTTCGCCACGAAATGGAAAATAACAAGGAAGAGAAAAGAAAACGGCGGAGGATAGAGAGGGAGAAAAAAGAAAGGACAACAAAAGAAGCATCGCGATTGGCCAGGGGCGTCGAATCAAATAGTTCGAAAATTTCATTCCTCTGCGGCCGTGCAAACAACGATGAAGCACGCGAGCGCTTCCTTTTGCTGGCGAAAAGCAATATGCCTAGCAGAGTGGTGCGAACAACTCGCTCGGAGCATGTTCGACAACAGAGATCCAATTTCGGGCGGCGACGTTAAGCGGCATACGCCGATTTCAAAGCCTATCGATCGTCGAAGGCTGTGGCGACGACGATTCAATTTTCTCCCCGGCGACACTTCACGACACGACCCGATAAAGCGGCAAGGTTAATCGCTGTAATACGGATTGCACACGTTAACCTGGCACGCGCGTGTTAAACGAACCTTCGCTCGCGATACGCACACCTGCAGCACGCTCGTATTAAATTTTCACAAGCTTAACCGAGTAACGACTCTTCTTCGTTAACGACCGAGTACATTTGTGTCGATTGTTTTTTTTTATTTACTGGTATTTTACAATCAATTCTCGCATTGAGAATTTTAAGTAATTTTCTCTGGCGTGGCGCAGTGACATGGCTAATTATTTATAATAAGTTAATACTTATTATAGATAAGTATAATTTATAAATAAGTATTGTAAATAAGTAAATATTACTTAATATAAATATCTAGTTAAATCTTGTGCTTAGGTCTAACGGGTAGTGTTTTTAGCCTGCGAATCTGGTCCGACGTATTAAGTAATTTAGTAATTAGGGGGTTTCGATGTTTGTTGACTCTTTTGCTATATCTATCGCTATATTTTGTTATTTCTTCTTTGACTGTGGGTATCTTGAGGTCGCGATGTATTGCTTCGTTGGTGACATACCAGGGTGCATTTATTAGGGATCTTAGCGTTTTCGATTGGAAGCGTTGTAGTATTTCAATGTTGGAATTACTTGCTGTTCCCCATAGTTGGATTCCGTAGGTCCAGACAGGTTTTATAGAGCGTAATTTTGTTCTGCGTGCTTAGGTTGGAGCGTCGGCCAGTGAGCCAATAAAATTTTTTAAGTTTATCCTTGAGTTGCTTCGATTTGTCCGTGATGTGTTGTTTCCATGTTAATCTCCTGTCCAGAGTCATGCCCAGGTATCTGACTGTGTCCTTGTTATATTGTTATATTGTTATATATTGTTATATTGTTATATATTGTTATATTGTTATATATTGTTATATTGTTATATATTGTTATATATTGTTATTATATATATTATTATATATGTTATATATTGTTATATATTGTTATATATTATATATTGTTATTATATTGTTATATATTGTTATATTGTTATATATATATTGTTAATTGTTATATTGTTAATGGTGACCTGAGGGCGGGTTTGTTTTCGCAGCGTGAAGGTTACATGTGTGGATTTTGTGTCGATTGTTGTTGAGAGATTTTTCCAAAATTCTTCTTTTTATTTATTTTTAGGGGATCCATGGTTAATTGTGACAATAATTTTAAACGATCGTTGTTTGGCAGATTTTTTAGCAATTCTATAGTTTATGTATTTTTAGAGGATGAATATAGATAAGTACAGAATTGTTTAAATAATGGTTAAGTAATGATTGTTGCTAAGATACCTTTTCGAAAATTATTCATCTTTTAATGTCTATTGATAAATGGAAAATAAAAACAGATTAATAGATCAATATTGAGGAGATATATGTATTACGATGATAAATCATATTTAAATTTGAATGTTTAAATGCAAAAATAAAATTATCTCTTGCTACTATCATTGAACAAAACTGTTGGGTATTAACAATTGAAGGAAATAATTATTCATAAGAAGCAGTATACTTTCCATTATACAAGAATTAAATAATACAATATTACTAATCAAATTATAATTGTGGCTAAAATTTTAACATTGAATATCGAATTTCGAATTCTGAATTATTAATCTTAAATTTTTACTGTATAAACGTTAGAATACATAGAACCATTAATGGTTTCTCGTTTAGAACGTCAATTAAAATAAACGAACAATACAATCAAACGATTTCATTGGAAAAGTAGCTAGCAATTGTGGCATTCCGGTCACGTGACGAATGAATTGCCTTGATATTCGCGTTCGTCTCGCAAACGACTTGATTTTAATTCGATTTCTCGAACAGCCCGACGACCGACATACATGATTTTAAATAATTTAAACATATAGGATGTTTTATCATCTCCAAGTATTTTTTTTATTATTGACACAACTTTTTCAATATTTCTTGATTAATCAACAAACACCGTTCAGGCTTGCAATTGTTATTAGACGATATTTAATTATCAAAATTGATGGTTGAAAAGGTTGAATACGTTTGAAAACCGTTCATCAAATATTTGTACGTCAATATATTCACGTGAAACATATTGACGTAGCAATGAAATCTGCTCCAGCCCGAGAATATTAACAAATAGAGCTCCGTGTTTCCCTCTGAAACCGTAACTCCACGAACAAATACAACGAACTGTCCTGTTACATATTCATTAGCAAATTGACAAATACAATAGATACACGCTAATCGCGTTTTATATTTCTCTTTGAAACCTTCCGAAACTATAACCAAAATTTCTTACCTCGGACACTTCTAGCCATTTTGCACACAACGAGTCTAACATTTTACAAGAATATAGTCACATAATACCATTGGAGAATATGGTCGAAGAAAAGGTAAATCAGATTGTAGGAGTGTTTCAAGTTCAAACAAGATCCGCCTATGAAAGCTCAAACGAACCGCAACTTGGATATTTTAGGTATTGTTAACGTGGCCCTTCTCCCTACGTGAGCCTCCTAGTAGCCGTTGCTAACGATCATAACGCGATGACGAAAATCGGTGAAAGACCAATTGGCACGTACCTCAATTAAGTTTAATACTTTGACTGCCACGCCGAAATCACATGTTTCACTCAGGACGTCACGGGAGTATTTTTATTATTCAAAGCATATAATGGCAAAATAATAATAAATTGATGATGTAAAACAACACTCTTCCCCAATGAACCGTTTATCTTATTGATGGTCTCGGGTGACCACCGTGGCGCTGTCACGACCGACACACTTCAAAACCGGAGATAAAGATGTGGCAACAATGTATATCGGCGAAGCGAAGTGCCTAATGAACCATCAATATCCCAACGGTCCTTCAGCCGAATGCTCGAGGAGAAGGCGTGCGTGGCAACAGTCGCGGACGCATAACAAACTCGAGGATAGTGGGGATATTGAGGGGTGACGAAAGAAAGATAATCGAGTGCGATCGGAAGTCGAGTTGTAAGAGTCAGTCTTAAAAAGTCACGCCTAGAGCTCGGAAGTGAATTGTAAACCAAGTGTTAGAAAAAAAGTAGTTTCTTTTTTTTTATTTTTCATCTTAAATTTCTTTTCTTATTTTTTTGTTATTTTACGTGACAGCGCCTTGGTAACAGTTGACGGCGACATATTATAACAAGGCTTCGTTTATTTCAACAAACCATTCGCATTCGTTATTTCGTCGTAAGCAAAACGTTCAGAATATATTGTTGAAACGTGTAGAAGATATTAGTAAACAGTATTTGCTCATTCTATATGTCGAGTTATCATTAGGTTTAGGGGCGTGTAACGAACCTTCATTTGGACTAGCCATCGTTGTTGTACAATAGAGGTTATATTTACTGCTACAAATATGGGTTTTACAAAATTTGACAAATAACTGTGGTGATTAGACACTCGAGATGTTAATGACAATGATCTTAGGTTCAATAACGAATCCACGGTCAACGGGGTAACTCTTTGTTAAACGTAGAATATATTTTGAAGCACAAAATAAACGTTCGCTGGGACGCTCGGTATATACTGCTCGTAAAGATGATGTTAAAACTCTCCAAGGAAATCGCACGAATAAAAGACTGATGAAAACTTTCCTCTCCTTACGATCGCGTTCGTTTTGTTGTATACTGGTCGGGGATACCGACAAAATTCAACCGTCGTTGCTAGGCAGTTCCGCGTAGCGACGACATTGTTCCTGCCCGGAGTTTGATTATGAATATAACGTGTGTCCCATAATATTGACACTTCTGAGGCAAAACCACACGTGGCTTGATTTGTCCTCGAGCCCGTGTGCCGCTACAACTATATTTTTTTAAGGAGAACTATACAACTACTCCATACCTCTGTTAGGTAAAAACGTCCATCCCGTGACCGTGGCTACGTTCAGCGACTAGTTGTGTCACTTCGAGCCCAAGCCCACTGTCACAGATCTCGGGCAAACATAATCGGATTGAAATATAAACAACTACTTCTAAGTTTTATTATTTAAGTACAGCTATAATAAATAGTCTAGACTAAAGTATCGGGGATCTTTCCAAAAATTCCAAAAGAAAGGCCCCGATGTCCTTTCATCTCCGACATGTATATAATAGTAAGGTATGTTCACACTTCTAACTTCAATTATATGATTATAAAGCAGCATTTACGACTATTTTCTAAGGTCTGTTTATAATAATATTCGTAGATTACCCCTCAAAAATATGGATGCAAACACAGTGCATCGTTAGATGCAAGATTTGTTTTCATTTTCTTTTTATTGATGTTCTAATAAAAATGTTTAATTGTTCAGTGGAGCACTTTTTATTTCAAAGTATCTTCTATTTATCGGTTATATTCAAAATCCCCTAATTGTCAATTTTCATACAATTTTTACAATTGTAAGAAGTTCAAGCGCTTTGGTCACCAATGATCACCGTGGCGTCACAGGAGAAACCGTGGGTGGTCATCTATGATCAAGGTGGCAGTCAAAGTGTTAAGGCCTTCGATAAAGGATTGTCTCAACCGAGGGAATATCTTACCAGGCTAACTTCGAGACGCGTGACTTTTGATTTGGACCCTCTGTGCCTTGTATACCTCTCGACGAACGATCAATCTTCTGGAAAATTGAGATTATCGCGGGTCGACCTGCTTCTTTGTAGACTTTGAACCCTTCTCCTTTTGCTGTAAGAGGCCGTGGAAGAACGCAGTGAGCTTTGATTACTGTAGGAGAAACATTGAAAAAAAGATGGGAAAAAATCTACAGTCTGAAGTTTCTTCAGTGCAGTAGGTGCAAAAAAATGCAAAATTGGTTTTCATCTTAAAAAATTAAACTTTATCCAATATTACACTTCTCTATAGTTCTTTATTTTATACGTGTAGGGTAAAAAATTTACATTAATTGTTTTCATTAATTTTTTCCATAATTTCTATTATGTTTTTTCTGAAAACTTATTTTTGGCAGTAAAACTCTTCTTCCATCCTATCAGATATTAGTATGATTGTTTTTCATCAATAACTAGTCAAAATACAAAATGTTCATTTATAATTGCATTCTCGTTATATGATTGAATTTAAAATAAATCTAAAGAAACGTAGACGATATTAATACCATAAATTATAGTAGAATCTTTCTTATCGAGAAAGGAGGACGATTTCTGAAATGAATACTACATTTCGACGAGATATATCTTACATCTTCATCGTTCAATTCCGGGATATAAGCGTAGATCGAACGAGGGAACTTTTATTTGCTCAATCATATTACGTAGCCCTGGATGCCAGAGGAAGCCCCACGAGTCGAATAAGGTCAATTCTTTGTAATCGTTTTTCACGCAATGACAGCTTGATCTTTCAACTCTGGAAAAAACTCACGGACCCTATCATTTTCTGCGATAGATATAGAATTCCCTCAATGATACAATTGACCAGAAATCGTCGACGGAAAGCTTATCATTTTCTCATTTATAAAAAGACAAAATCCCTCGTCGATGTCAAAGGATAACAGATAACGAAATGACTAATTGCTTGAAGATCAAGGTTTTACTTAAACGACTTTAGTTCCAATTACAATATTGAAATAGTAGTTTCTCGCAGCGGGATATCACGTAAATCTCTGCTTCGAATTAACTAAAGGAACACGTTTGAAGATATTTGCTCGAGAAGTGAAATCATTTTTCGTGGATAAAATAATTTCTCTTCAAGCTGAAACTCACTTCGCTATTTTCCGCACGTTCCCGCATCAACTTCTCCATCGACTCGCGAATACCACCTTTCCTGTCCAGACAGTATTTTTCGAACTCGAGGAATCCTCGAACGTGTCCAAAAAGTATCGAGGATTAATGTTTAAAGGAAAAGCGGACAATCCTGTTTCATCAAAAATTTAAACTCGATGATTTTAAATATTTCCATTGGGAAAAGTGCTTGGAAAATCCAAAGCTTCGAACGTGGATTAAAGCGAAGTGGGTTTACTTCGAGTTGAGGATATTAACCTACATATGGCTATCATACTTCCAAAGATATTTAGATTTATTTTGCGATTTCTTAGTTCTATTCACGCAGCATACTGTCCTTTTAAAAGGATAAAAAATGTTAACAAATTTTGGAGAATTAAGTTAATAATCAAACATTTAATTAATATATTTGAAAAAATTTCTTGAAGAAAAAATCTTTGATATTTCCGGAAAATGTTCAACATGAAATTTAAGTGAGAAATTGCGCATATAAATAATGATTCTTTCATATTTCCTGAAATTTAAGAAATTTTCTAAAAAATACGATACAGTCAAACATGAAAAAACGTAGCTAGGTTAGTATATTTAATTGCAAACTTGATGATCTTATTTTGAAAAGTTTCATCAAAAAATGCGAACGTTAATTAATTAACTCTCTGTTTAAATTAACGTAAGCTCTGTGAAATGAAGCTTATACAAACATCTCACTGGAATCAAGATTCCATCCAGGGAGTTAACATAACTTCCATCGCGCCCATACGCGATTTGAACATTCCACCGCAAGTTAATCGACGTTCTACACGAAATTCATCAGCTTTGTCGCGCGTACATACCAGAGTAAACGTTCAATTCTGGACCAATAGCCATTACGTCACGGGATAATCAAAATCTCAGCACGTACAGCACGTATTATATTCCCGATCGTAAGTTTGTCAAGGATTCTATCTTGAATTAATCAAACTTTATGTGAAAGTGCTTTGCAGGGTGAAGTTTGTTGAAGACTGTAAGAGATTCGTATGATGTGAAATTTCTCGATCGACCGTTTGGTAATAATTTTGCTTCTTTGGCCAATCCTCCTAATTACCAACGACGCGAGCTCTAAACGAGCCAAGAAGTTCTTAGTGCTTAGGTCAAAGAGAATAACGAAGAATGCCAAGTTTAAACTGGAATATTCTTAAGTAACTTCAGGAAAATCTTCGTTGATGATTAACACAATAATACAGCTATATTAATACTACTACATGATAATACTAATTTATAATTAACTTTATTTCCAAAAACGCTTACTGTTCTCTAATTCCTTAAAATTGCTTTCACAGAAGATAACAGATTCCATTCGAAATGTTGTAAATATTTTTCTAACACTTTCAAATACATGACATGGATAGTATTGGGTAGTATGAAATTTTCGTAATGTTTTTGACATTCGATACCTATATTCTGCTGTGTAGATTGATTGTTTGGTTAAATTGAAATAGGATTTATTTTATCTGTCAAATAACAAAATGCTGCATCGAAGCAAACACTACTCTTATTGTTAGTTGAATTTTAAATATAAATGTTAAAATTAAAGAGGAAAATTCAGAATTGATTCAATGAATAAATGTTATCTTTCAATAAACGTGTTATTAGTAAAGAAAGAGTATTGTTTGCAGTGATTAAAATAATATTATGACAGTATTGTTACAAGACGATAAAATTAAAACAAAATTCTCATGGTGTTAGTTATATCTACAACAATGAGAAATATTTATATCGAAACACATTCTCTTTAAATTCTTTTCAACAGACAAACTTTTTAAACAACTCGATAATTTTTCCACCCTAAAAATACCAGAGTTTTCATTTCCTGATATTCCTTTTCAATACATACGTTAAAAGAGATTTCTGTTGAGTTATTTTAAACTTATTTTAAAGAAAGCATAGAGAAACATTTACGTACATCTCTTTAAAATCCAAAAACACACGAATATTTCCTTTGAAACGAATGATCTTTGTTGATTCATTTTAGAAGCCATTGGTTGAAACTTAACTGGTCTTTCTAGCGTTAACGAACCACGTTTCCTTCAATCACCTATCACACTCACACCCTACCGATCACCTGTCACGTCGAGTCAACTTGATAAGTGCGTATCGTGGTCAAATCGAAAGCTACAAGTCAAACACTCCTCTCGTGTAGAACACGAACGTGTTCCCATACAGTACGTTGTAATTCGCGCGTCATTTATCGGTTCTGTACTCTGTACTACTTCCCTCACACGTGGGAATCACGGTCGGGCACACGTTTTATGCAGCCGCGACTCCACACAGGAAAGGATAACATTGCAACGCGAAACCACGGACGCTTCCGGCGATCGGCTGCCACATAACGGCGTCATTGATCAACAGAACGTTTCATTTGGCCCGATAGAGGGACGCGAAATTCCTGTTGGAAGTCACACTCGTTCGCGTTTATTATGCACCGTCCCGTGAATCGACTCATTCAGGTGCAAATCGAACCGAATTGCGGTCGAGTGTCGGCCGGAAAGCGTTCGCGTATACTGTTCACGTGATTACCTATTAATCGGCCGATGAAAAAGTTTATCACCTCTTCCTGACGCTCTATTTCAATGGTTTTGAAGTATCGTGTAGAGGATTGTGTAAATGTTTAGTCTCTGTATAGGTTAGTTGGTTTGTTCGAATAACGAGATAACTGTCGAGAAAAGTTAAGTTGGCATGATCGCTAGTTACTACAAGCTAAGTTTTTTTTTTTTTATTTGGTAATTTATTTACAATCAATTCTGCTAGAGAATTTTAAGTAACTTCATTTGACGTGGTATTGGATTATAATAATTTATATTATGATTGATTCTAGTTTAATGCTTCAATCTAAAGGGTATTTTCTCTAAGCTAAGTTGGTACGACTTCTAACGACGTTCTTTTGTCCTAGAAGTCGACCACGTGTTAATAGACTGAGTGTATCCTGTGTGTGTTAAGACGTGTTGTACGAGGCGGAGAAATATACTAAGTATAATCGAATCTGTGTGAATCGATTAATTATCAACCCCAAACCTACATTAATTAACAATAACTCGCTGTTGAAAACCGTTAAGTGTATTTTAAAATAATTAATAAATAAATACAGAAAATGTCGTTAAGACGCTCGTATTAACAAATTCGCTAAGACAGTGTATAATCGCTAAAATACTCGTTGATAACTCGTTGGTGGCTCTGATATTACTTCGCGCGACTAACTGATAACTGAAATCCTTACGATCGCGTCCGTTTATTTACACTGGTCGGGGGAGAGCCGGAAAATTCAAATTCGTCTTCGTTTGACAGTTGTACATAGTGGGGACATTGTTTTGCCCGGAGTTTATTTATTCCTACATTACGTGTATCCTAACGATCTTGATACTCCGAGGCAAACCAACAACATGATTTGAATTGTCCTCTTACTCGTGTTCCGCTACAACCGGAACTGAAGGGTTGCAGAATTTTAACACGTTGGGTGTCACACGAATTTTGTGTGTTTATCCATAATGTTGAAGGACAGTCAGTTGTTCCAAAACAGTACACTTTTATATGATGGATACTCTTAAAAGGTAAACTAAACTAACTGCATCTTTTTGTTTCTATTCGAATATAAGATTAGTATTGAACTTTTCAAAAAACAAATAACTAAATTATATTTACGTTTGTTTATTGTCAGAACATTATGTAAAAAGATCATAAATTTTAATGTATATATCTTGAAAAATGGTACTTGTGATATTGTAAATTGTAAAACACATTTATGGCACCATCACCTTCCTCCACTTCTTAGTTCAGGGAATTGATCTGTATAGTTTCTGCACGATTCATATAAGCTTCTGAAGAGAATAAAATTATTTAATCTTCTTATAGTAACATTCATTACTTCATATCATTACTACGATATTAAAAATATTACAAGTTTTACAAATGTGACTGTCCTTTTAATTCAAATGCTTTAATTAATTCCAATATTGCTGACCATTTATGACCATCATTGACAAATCTACTTCCAGTCACCGGTAGTTTTACAGTAATTAACGTGTTACACGAGAAAGGATGCTGTAAAATTTTCCACTAAAAATGGTAAAAAGGTGAATCTTGTGACTGAAAAGAAAAATTGCATTCTATCGTTTAGTGTGGGAAAAAAGATGGAAATTTCGTACGAAGAAAACAGGGAAATCTGAAAGTCTGATGGCACGGTGGAAAAGGTGAGGAGAAGTTGCTAAATTGCGAATCATTGTAGCGAGGTTTTGCATTACTTTTCCAAAGTACCTCACCTTAAAAAGAAGGATTATGTTGCCGCAACCGGGCGTTGAGGAAATGCATGTAAAAATAAGACGAAGCTCCTGAAAACCTTAAACCACAACGACACTGTAGAAAAGAGGAAGCAAAAGTCTCAACGTTTTCAAACTACGGGCCACGAGCTTTGCCAATTTGCATTCTTCACGGCTGTCAAGATCTCGGTCGTTTTGTTCTCTATTTCCTTCGCGTCTCTTATTTCTAAACGAGTGAAATTTAATACAACGATTAAAATCTGAGGAAGATACGTTTACAACAGCAGATGATAAAAATAAAATTCAATTTTCGAATGTTGAAACACAAATTTGTGTAATTGATATCTTCTTGTTGCCAGAGGAAACAATATACTCACCGCAGTATGAACATCACAACGCGTCAAAGCCACATTCTGAACATTCCGTACGCGTTTACATGGTGCTACGAAATTTTTTTTTTTTTTTTATTTAATATTTCAAATTCACAATTTGTCCAATTTGGACATTAGGTAGAATTTTGTAGCTGTTAGATTATCATGTGGTTGGTTACCCCCAGCGGGGCACCATCTTCGTGATTGTTAAGTTATATCCTTTGTGAGATCTGCTGGGTGTTTCCTTCGGCACTCATATCTGTTCTATTATGAGG
>JACXIM010000076.1:946411-1091087 GCA_014737505.1 Bombus sibiricus | reverse complement strand
TTTGGTTTGGGTAACATTACGATCTGTGCTATTTTCCATAGCGCAGGAAAATACTGTATTCTTAGAATTGCGTTGAATATTATCGTTGTTAGTCTTATTGCCTTTGGGGGGAGGTTTTTTAAGATTTTTCCATTGATCATGTCAAATCCTGGTGCTTTACTTGTCTTTGTTGCCTTAATTAAGTTTGTAACTTCTTGCGTACTGATATTAGTGATTTATTTAAAGTAAATGGATTGTACAGATGTTGATTAGGCAGAAGGACGATGATTGTTTAACATGAACTAGGAACTAATAACATAATAATAACTCGACATAATTTAAACAACTCAATAGTTCATTTGCAACTCTCAAATGAACCACACACTCTCGACAACGCTAGCCACACACTCTCCGACTTCTCGATGCACACTCTGTGATTTCTCGATCCACTCTCTGTGGCTTCTCTGCCGACACTCTCCTCTCAACTCAAACTCTCAATTCATACTCTCTTTGTCTTTTCTTAGACCCTCCACGCACGTGTCACGCAGCTGCTCGTGGCCAAGGTCACGTATGTCTTTTTTTCACGAAACTATTCACTCGAAAGAACCGATGATACATTGATGAGCCCAACGGCGTTCGGCTCTCGCGGCATTGTTTATAGTTCACTCGATGTCTCTTTTTGGCCTTTTCCACCATACTACATATATTCTGTGGATTTTTACATTTTTAAATCTTCCATGAATGAAAACCACTTGTTAGAGTCAAAGATATAAGTTTCTTCTATAAGTTGCTTATGAGTTAGAATTTTCTAGGAACCAAAGATATAATTATTAAGACAAACGACATTTTAATATCTTCAATTTCTGTGTAATATGTTTTCGGATTAATTTTTATACGATTATATCTAACACATGGTTTCATGATCCAATATTGTATACACCAAATACACCGCCTCTGTTACTGGGTGATTTTATTTCTGACAAATATGCAAAAACTTGTATAATTTTTAAGGAGTTCTCAGCTATGAACGTGCATGTATCATCTTTAAGGAAATGCAACGAAAACTTGGTCTAAATAAATTGTAATTAAGCGGCCTTTTAAGCGGCGAAGTTGAACCGACTCGCCCGCGGCAAGTGGATCTTTTTTCTTCTTCCTAGTGTTACGTAACGCAAAGTATGCGAAAAAGTTATGAAAATAGGCGAGGATTGTCGACCAAAGTCTCTCGCCCTCGGAAGGTTGGCAGCGGTATAACGAGAAAGAAAGATTCTTCGCTTTCAACCGAAGGATTCCTTAATGTGCACATTACTAAGTAATTAATTACTTAGCTTGGCCGCTAATTAAGAACTTTTGTTCTTTACCTACACTTCTCTGTCTCCAGCTCTTTGATGAAGTCGATGCGTCAGAAGCATCTCTGTGTATTCACTGCTCTTTTTTTCTCTTCCCTGTTAATTATGGAATTATTAAGTTCCTCGAGAAGCTTATCAAAGTCGACATTCTGCAAACTATGCGTCTTTTCCTAACTTTTAAGAAGGAAGCGTAAGAAAGACTGAATTGTAAATAATATGGATTAATACCAACCAGTTATTAACTTTGAGATAAACATTTTTGTTCGACCTTCAGAGGGTTTGAAGTTTTTAAATCTGAATACATTAATGAAGAAATTGCAGCATTTTGAAAATTCAAAAAAATTGAAACTGAATTTTCGTTCTGCCAAACTTGTCTAGTAAGTGGCAACTCTTAGAATAGAATCTTAAAATCTGATTTATGTTCTCCGTTTTTTACTCTGTCTTATTATAGTATTACCACGTTCCTTGAGATATTTACCATAGTCGATATTCTGTAAATTTGCATCTTTTGGAAACTATTAAGAAAACAGCATTAAAAGATGTGAACTGCGTATAATATTGAATTAAATATCAATCACCCATTTTCGTTAACTCTGAAACAAACACTTGTTGTTCAATTTTCCAAGGATTTGAAATTTCGAAAGCCTAACGCTAAGTGGAAACTTAAAGAATAGAATCTTAAAATCTGACTACCAAAGTCCAAACTTTTTACACTCGACGTCAGTAACTCCGTTAAGTCCGTAGAAACTGCGTTGAAGTTCCAACTTGGAGCAAGTTTACCACGGAAGGAAAGAAGGGAAAAATTGAGACTTAAAAAACAAAATAAAGGAAGAACAGCGAGAGGAAAGGTCCCCGAAGAAACGTGCAGCCCACGTGGAGCTACTCGAAACTCAATTTTCCTTATGCGCTTTGTAGCTTTCTTTGGTGAATAAGGTAACCCTTGGTAGAGAGTATCACGTACAGCACGAATTCTTTGTGCTCGTATGAACGAGTAGAATGGGTATCAAAGGCTGAACGTAGAATCGGTAGTATACTTCTGGAAAGAGTATTTGAGGTAATTCCTCCGTCTCAACGGTTTACCATGAAATTAACAGTTTAAACTCTGTTGGCTGCTACCATGTTCGTGAAACCGATCATGAAGCGAATAAAAAAAAGTTATTTGCTAATACAAAATACAAATGAAAGTTCTTTAAACATGTGAAGTTAACAATCTAATCGTCTATCTGTCGTCAAATCTTTTTACAAATATTTTTAAAGCAATAATCTACCCAGTCACAAGTCCTGTTGCAAGTAAGTGCAAGTCTAATTTTTTCAAGTTTCAGAGATTCGCATAATACTTTTTCCTGTATTATATTATTTCCTCTTCATAGATTCTACAATTTTATAAAAGTTAACAAAATTGAAATATTTATGACATTACTATGAAGCATAGTTATATATTACATAGTTGCCAATAAATTAAGCGGAAAACATTGAGCATTTAAATATCAATTAAGTGTCCAATGCCTTATCCATCTAAACATAAGGTAAGATAACTGAAAGATGGTAAAATAATGTAGTACGATGGGAATGTAAATAATCCTCAAAAATAGTGAATATTGTCGATTACAATAAACTTTAAAGTTCAGAGTCATAAAGCGACGAAAAAAACAAAAATGAACCTCCTGATTCCCATGATAATAAACGTTATTTCAAAAATACCATTAAAAAAATAATGGATTCCTATCCCAGGAAAAGACACGAATAAAAGTGCGAGAAGGAAATATAGTTACTCGGAATGCTTTTCCACGTTTGTTGCAAGACACAGCGCCGTGACAGCTTTTCCTTCGTGCCTCTACCGACATTCCTTTGGCTCGTCCCAGTGGAAGGCCTCGTCATCCCTCTTTATTCTACTGTTCCCTTGTTTCCAATCGCCACCTCAGCAACGGCCATCCCCTTCGGGCCATCCCGCGGGAAGACAGCGATACCTAATTCCCACCGGGAGAATCATCGAAAACAAAGAAGCTGCCGATGATGTGTCTGGCGGACCATTCGGCCGAATAATCTGGCTACCATTCCAGAAATGGGATCGATGAAGAAGAGGGAACGAGAATTCGGTGGCGGATTTCGTTTTCAACTGGGGAATTGGAAATATCGAAGTTCTGACTTTCTCATTCGCTTTTTTTGCGATTTTCGTAATTTCATCCCAATTCGTAGATTATGTTTATAGAATTTATGTTAGATGTGCACGAAGTAGGGTCAGTCGTAAGGATAACGCATTTACGAGGGTCAAGAGTGACACTGTACCTATCGGCCCATATGTTTATGCTTTGTCAAACACAACTTGGAAAGGATACGTGATACGCCACATGGAAACCCCCATGTGAAATGCAAGGAGGTAAGATAACGGACAAGGAATGATGGAGGATGTTTGTTAGGTGGCAACGAGGCCACTTCCCTTCGTAGGAGGGTCATTCCTTCCCGTAACACGAACGAGCAGTATTATATCGAGTCGGAGATCAGCTGAACATCTTAGAAATAGCGACAGTGAAGCGTAATTCAAATTGCATAATCGAGAAATATAAACCATTGCAAAACATATGTTTGTTACCGAGTATTAACTGATTGAAAGATAGAACATTAAATGAAGCTACTTTGACTGTTATTCGTTATTTGAAGCTTCGAATAATAGTGGCTAGCTTGATACCACAAACTATATACATATTGTAGGATCTTTACTACAATTAGTTTATTTACAATATATCGATTAAACAGATGTTGATTAAACAGGAAACGATGGTTGTTTGACGTGAACTAATTACAATAACGTATTATAATTAAGACAACTAGATAATTAATTTGCAACTCTCTCTCGACAACGCTAGTATCACGTAGGAGACACAAGAAATCACGAAAATGATAGATTGCCGGTGATCTCCTCGCGTCGCAGCTCGAACGTTTCACAAATAAGGTGAAGAAATTGAACTTTGTATATGGTAATAGAATTTATTATACAAATCCAACAGAGTGATGGTTCAAAGTGTTACAACAGACTGGTCTCGACCGCTTGTTTGGGACAGTTTTTATACTGAGGTTTTGGTCCCTCTGGAGGGGTTGTCTATTCCGTTACTATTTGGTTATTGTTTCGATGGCTGTGGCATGCAGGATGTCTACCCTATCCTATTACTGTTTCTGAGCGTGTGGCCTTCTTGAGCATGTGACAATAGCAACACTACCTCGACAACGTAATTCGCACTCTCTGACTTCTCAACTCACAATGCTGTTAATTCGTTTATGTCCCTTAGCAACCCCTTGTCTTTTGTCTTAGCCCACCACGCACATGTTCCGCAACCGCTTGTTTATAATTCGCACGACACCCCCCAGGCCCCTCGTCCACGATATTACAATATTATCTACATTTCTTGATACAATAGATGAAGCGTTACAACTTAATGGAATAGTCAAGAGTTTGAATATAAACGGCTGTTGCGTTTCATTGAGCGATGTACGTGTCACAGGGTAAATTTGACTCATTATGCGATAAAATAGCAAATCTCAAGCGCTTTATCTTGAGTGACCACCGGGGTAGCATCCAGTCACTCTGAACATATGATACATCCGTACGACCAAAGTCTTTCTCCCATTCCAACAAATAAAAGAATATAAGTACTCCTCCGAAAATCATCCAATTCAGTCTGCATAGGTCCGAACTACCCTGAACTTTAAAATCTATCGTTGCAAACCGCGAACATCATAAAAAGTTTACCATTTATTTCATTGTATAAGTGTGTGGAAATAAAGAGCTCGATCTCCTGTTTTGAGATCGACATTTTTTCTGTCATTTGTTGATTCATTACGCGACATATGCGACAAACACACAGATACGTAACTATATATGAATTACATTTTGTAACAAGAAAGATCGTCTATGAAACAAGACTTTGTAAAACGATATATATCTAGTTGAATACTATTGTTTATAACGTTTCATTAACACGTTGACTGCCACGCCTGTTTTCAAAAAAATCTCCGTCAGGCCTCGCGTGCAGCCGTACCAAACGTTCTCTGCTCGGTGCTCCCATCGATATTTTCATAATGCGAGTCGCTCATCTGGTGGTCTTACCTCTCGTTTCTTTTGTTTCCATTCCCTCGCATTTGTTTCTCATTTCTCCACTTTCTACAAAATCAGTTTGAATCTTGGCAGAGCAACGAACGGTATAACTTAAAATCTCTGCCCTAATTCGTTACAATGTCGAAAAGAAAAATTGAAAACTTATTTCTTAGTATGTTATGCAGTTATAGTTTCAAACTATGTTATGCAAATAAAAGACGTCGAATGGACCGAACAAAGGCACAAAAGAATTTGAAGAAAACTACAACTTATTGACCAAATTGTCCCGATCAACCTCAGCTATGTATAGAATGCTTTAAAGTTTTACATGCTAAATAATTTTTTTAATAAACCATTTTCGTATTACTTTTATAACAATTCAATAGTTTTATTATTGTGGAATATCTTTTCAAATACCTATGACGACCCTTCGCAAGTAGTCAAATAAGCGACACCCGAATATGGGTTTCGTGGCTTGACCAGAAACTTTGCTGACACCCGAATACGGGTTTCGTGGCAGTCAACGTGTTAAGAGAGTAACAGTAAATCTTGTGATTGAATTGATGAGGAATAGACAGTGGTAATGGACAGTACTTGGTCAGACATCTGCAAGATGCGTATTAATGGCCTTGTTGACGCCAACATGCGCTCTGGTCCCAAGTAGTATATACCGTATTTAGTCAGACGCGGGATGTCAGAATAGTTCCTCGGTCGATTAATCAGGCCTACGGTAACAATTAGGTATTGTATTATTAGATAGAGTTTCATCCTAAGATATACACGCACGATAGCTCTATATCATGTTCATAATAATAAATAACGGAAGACTAGAGCTCTATATAAATTTCTAAGAAATTCATCTTCACTACGACCGACTAAAAGGTACCACAAGAAAGAAAACGTATTATCTTCCTACTCTTCACGTGCACAGGTCAAACGCGTTAAAAATTTATTAACTAAGTTCAACTTGCAGCATAGTCATTGTCCAGAGAGCCGCCAGAAAGATAAATCGGTCCTTAGTGGCTTGCCGATGGATGAGTTCGTTGCTTTTATAAATAATGTTACACAACATCTATAGACGCTCCAAGTATCTTATAGATTCTTAGAAAGTTCGTCGAATGTCAGCCGATCTGTTGAAAAACTTTGAAACTGCGTCGATAAACATCGAATCGAGGAAATAATAGTTCTTTTGAGACAAACGAAGTAACAGGAAATTCTCCGGAGAATTTTCACACTAGAATCGTATTTTTATTGGCACTCCAGAGCGTCAACCGATCGTCATTCCATGAGGACACGTTTGTGATTACGGAGAAGCCTCCTCGGAGAAGATAACTTTTTATTACGCATACCTCGCATACATTTTATCGAAAATTGATCTTTTATCGCGAGATAGATCCTTGTAAAAGTGTTGAGGTTGACTGATAGAAGAACAAGTGGATGAATTTGTAATAGAAAAATATATTGAAATAAGTATAGGTATAAGTACAGGTATAGTGTATGCTGAACCAGATCCTCAGTCTTTAAGTGTTACAATACAATAGGAAAATAATAGGGAACACGTTCATATATTTATAGCAAAGGACATTATCAACAAGTTAATCTTGGTGTGTAGCTCTAGCTGAAGGTTACAAGAAACAGCAATAGAAATCTACATATAGCTCTTCTGTTTCTAGATCTTGTAACCCAAAACAAAATTTATATTCAAGGACACAATAATATGGACCTCTCCTTATTTTGAATTTGTTCACTAAATTCTATTCTCTTCGTAACAGGGTCACGAATATACAAAAAAAAGGTGTAGAGTTTTTCCTGAAGTAATTACTTCAACAAAGAAGATCGCGGGAAGACGTAAAAAAAGTTTTCAAGAATTCTACAGTAGCCTAATCAAAGTATGTATCATTTTTTCCATAAAAAAGGAAACTTTCTCTCACAATCATACGCAGTTCGAAAAACATCATACATCATAATACAAAACGAATTCATCTCCGCGTGTTCAGTCGATTCCCACCATCCACTGACCTTCAGTGTAACCGATTTTTTAATAACTCTCAGCCGGCCCATTTGCTCTCTGTACGCTTAACGAAAGGATCTATCTTAAACGCTGGAAAGAACGGAGGAAAAAGATGAAACGGAAAAGGTCGGGAAAAGAGCCCGGAACCCGCAACGTCGTTCTGCAAGATAGAGGCCCTCGAAGGTTTTATTGGCTCTGCTCGTCAAGCACCTGTCAGTCGCTCAAACATGGTCGTAATTACGAGCAGATCTCATCGAGGACTGCCCTTCTGAAACAGATCTTGTCCCCTTTCTCTTTTCCTTTTACCATTTTCTCGTCCGTCTATTCGGCTGAAAGACTCGAGACTTCAAACTACTCGCGTCGACCTCTATTTCCATTGTGTGTGTGAGACAAGTGCTTCTAAATTTTTCCAATATTTCATTACGTTTCACTTTGAAATTTACCGTTCATTACCCGCTTGCCTCTTGCACGCTTGCACCGTACGATAAAGTACGATATTATCGGATACACTTTCTTTCTTCTTTTTCCATCGACAAACCGACCGCTTTAAGTTTCAAGTGTCGTATATCTAATCGTATCGCTTATTACATCCTGTTGCGCCACAAGGACAATCACTTTTATTCTCTTCTTTCAAGTGGTTTTCATAAATTTATTTAGAACGTGAAAAATGTGCAAAAGGGCTTATCTCAATCTTTGTCTCTTTGAAGAAATAATAAATCAATTATTTTCCGAAATTGCACTGTTTAATATATTGCAATTAGCAATTATATCGAATATTTATATAAGGCAGAAAAATGTGCAAAAGCATTTCCTTTTCTATCGTCATTCCTTTGGAGAAATGATAAATCAATTATTTCTAGAAACTCCAGTGTAATAAATTACAATCAGAAAGTATATTAAAGCTTCGAATTCATCTCCCTTCGATTTAAAGTTATACAACAAATAACTCTTCCCATAAATTTACGTATGAACGTTTCATTTACAATTTTCACGACGTTTCAGGAATATTTAGCTGAATCAGGGCAAAATCACGTTTCGATCCTGTGCTGCATTTTTCAAGCGAGGCGTGAGCCTATGAGCGCTAAAAGCCCACCCCATAAACGAGGGTATCTCTTCGCAGCACCATAAATTCGGCTATTATCGAAAATCCCTTTGGCGTGTTCACGCGGCTTCTGGTCGAGGCGCATATGCGTGGGACGAGGCGGAAGTATCGCGGACCGTATGCGTCCCCAAAAAAGAAACGCTTTATACCGTTTGACGTTTATAACTGTAATCGCGTTAAACGGAAACGACAGCTTTGTGCGTTTCCAGGCACCGAAATAGACACATTGCGAACGATTCGCCTGCTATTTCTACCATTACTTTCAACCAGACATGGTTATAACGTATCGAACGTCTATTATATTTAACTTATACAGATTTAAAAGTTATTAATGTAGTATCGTGGACAAAAGGCTTAAGAGATATCGAGTAAACCATAAACAATGTTGCGAGAGCCGAGGCGCCATCGGGCCCATCAATGTGTCGTCGGTCCTTCAATTGAATAGTTTCGTAGAAAAGGCCTACGTAACCCTGGCCACGAGCGATTGCGGGACACGTGCGTGGTGGGCTTAAGAAAAGACAAAGGGATGCTAGAACAGGCAATGTCAGTGGAGAAGCCAAAGAGTGTGAATCGAGAAATCAGAAAGTGCGAGTCGCGTTGTCGATATAGTGTTGCTAGTGTAACGTCAACAAATGTCTACAACCGACTCAGGAAATCTGAACCGCTTTGCACGCGACAGCAACTCCCAAACCAAAGGAATAAGAATTTGGCACTTAGGCATAATATAAGCAAACCTCTAGAAGAGCTGGGTATTGGTCTTGGTATTGGTCTTGGTATTGGTCTTGGTCTTGGTATTGGTCTTGGTCTTGGTATTGGTCTTGGTATTGGTATTGGTATTGGTATTGGTATTGGTATTGGTATTATAGAATAAAGGTATCTCGAACTCTGGTTCAACAACCCAACATTTTATTATTATTATTTTCCTGTCATTTTTATGTGACACTAGCGTTGTCGAGAGAGTGTGGTCCGCGTGAGAGAGAGAGAGAGCGTTAGATTCGTTGTGACGAGAGTTGCAAATTAACTATTGAGTTGTCTAGATTATAGTACGTTATTGTGATTAGTTCACGTTAAACAACCATCGTTCTTCTGTTTAATCAACATCTGTACAATCCATTCATTGTAAATTGTTGGAATACAACGATATTACACACATAGACACAAATAATCTTATACAAACACCTACACAGGTATTTGAACAGGACACTTACACAGGTCATACTCACTACTGTATAGAGAGTGGGGTTCAAAATCTTTAAGGGACCATGGGTCACTACCTACAGTCAATCTGAGAGTAACTGGCCAACTGTCAACAATCCATAAATTCTTTACCTGCACACTTTGTTAATTATACCATACCACTCACTTATATTTTAAATACATTTGGTTCTGTAATTCTGTTTAATAAATATCACCTTTTTTTTTTTTATTTTTACGCGGAGGAAATCCGCACGGACGCCAGGCCGCTTCTGGGGAAAGCGGCATGGTAGTGTCGGACTCCAACCGACTAAAACCTCCACGATAAACCGCCCCGGCTGCGAACGAGAGAGAGGCCCGGGAACCGGTGTGGCGACAACACAGGGCCCCCCTCCGCGCCCAATACCACCGCTGATGGAGCGGTGTGTGACTATCACACCGCGCCTCATCGCCGGAGCCCCCGTGCTAGGCAGCCCGGTTCTAATAAATATCACCTAATATTATTTCAACATAAACATTGTGTCTTCCATAGATTATTTATCTTAACTTTAAGATTATACTCTAACATAAATAAATAAAATCACATTATAATATATTTACGATACTACATTAATATGTAGCGGCACACGAGCTAGAGGACAACTCAAATCATGTTGTTGTTTTGCCTCGGAGTATCAAGATCGTTAGGACACATGTAATGTAAGAATAAATAAACTCCGGGCAAAACAATGTCGCCGCTACGTGCAACCACCAAACGTAGACGAATTCGAATTTTCCGGTTTTCCCCGGCCAGTATAAATAAACGGACGCGATCGTAAGGAGTTCAGTATCTACAAAGTGCCTATCAGTTATCAACGAGTTATCAGCGATCTTATTTACGACTTATACACTGTATTAGCGAATCTGTTAGTACGAGCAATTATTGTCTATATTAATTTATTTATCATTTTAAAATATATCTGACAGTTTTCAACAACGAGCAATCTCGTCTTACAAATCTCATGATCAACCATTCTCTACATAATCCTCCACGAATATTACAAGAACTATAATTATGAATATAACTTTCTCCAATCAGTCGATTATCTTCGTTAAAAATTAATAAAATATAGTCCTTGTTGTGTTTATAAAAACATAATTTTGTATCTGTTTTTCATTATTTTAAATATATAAGAAAATTAGAATTTAGTATAGAAATCAGAAATTAAGGTATTACAAGCTCGTAAATTATCGTATTATAAGTACTATCAAATAATTCATGTTTTTCCCGTCTTTAAAGATCTTAGTTTGTAGTTTTCTACTGAACTAATTTTTCTATAAACAATATCATGTCTTTAATATATGATCCCTACGATTAATGACAAAGAGTGACATGATGGTTTAGGTGGTTTGTGTGGACCAACTTCACTAATTGTAAAAAATTATCACGGAGTACCACTTAATACCAGAAACTCAGAAGAATAAAGACTCGATGGAAATCAGAAAATTGCACAGTGAAAAGTCGCACAAGTGACTTTAAAAGTTAATAAAACCTACATCCGGAAATAAATGTTAAAAAGCAGTAAAAGTATATCCACGGGTCATGAAATTAAATTTTATTATCTCAAAATACTGGAGTTGAAAGCTCTTGAATGTGCCAATGCACAATATACAAAATTACATGTACAACATTTACATATACTCTGTTAAAGATTGGTAAAAACAATTTGCAACACATTTTCAGCAAAACATTTCGCACTGTTGTTCGTTTCGTAAACAGATTAAGAGAACACGTAGCGCGTGAACGCGAAAATTTCGATGAGATTCGCCTGGATGAATGACGATTCAACGTCGCTGTAATATCCGGTCGAACTTTGCTGAAACGCTTAATAATTTCGAGATAGAATATCGCGATGTGTCGCGTGATGTCATCCGTGTCGAAAAGTTTCGGTCCCGGTAATGCATACGAGAAACAAGAAACCGCGGAAAACTTTTCGCTCGACGATTGCCCCGGAGAATAATTTTTATTCCGCGTCCACGGTCTGTTCGGTCTCCAGCCACATAAATTATCAGCAGTTACGTACGTATAATCTGTTTACCAGGTTGGCTTGCCTTATACCGTAACGACAGGCATTTTTAAAGCGTCTCCAGCCGGTTCTTTGTCTCCTGTCCTACGTTTCGAACAGTTACTACTAGTATCTCCGGTATAGTAACGGACGACGCGAATCTCCGATAGAAGTAGCCTCGATGGTCGCCAGTTAAATCGAGGACGTTGCTGTTAATTATTTCTACAGTTTGCAAAATATTGTGTTAAAAGTATCAGAGTAGTGAAAATGATCAATTAAATAATATTTCAATTTCCGACAAGGAATTTCTGGAAATTTGAATGATTTTTTGTCAAATATAAAAGATTATTTTTCTTCTTAAATTATGTTTTTTTCCTACACATTTTGACTTCTTACAGTTACGAATTATACTACTTTAGAAATTGGTAGTTCTGAATTTAATATATTTAATTGCATATAACAACTGATGGAAAATGTCTAATTGTAGATTAAAATTCAGTGTGAAAAATACATAAGTATTAGTGGAAGTATTCACTATAGCAGATAGTTTGTTAACTAGTATTGAATTATCAACAGCTAATCACCCAATATATTGATTTAATTTCATCAGTCTATTTCGATGAGGAAAACACGTTAGCAAAGGCGTTCTAGAGGAGATGGATATCGGGTAAATTAATTTTCTTCTACGGAGAAAGTTAATGGTTTGATAAAGTGTTCCTCGAGGGGGGCTAATTACAACCGGGGTATAGGGGTGCAAAAACGGATACGAGGTATCCAATGAACAATGAACAACGTGCCCAGAGAAGCTATTTATTAAATAGGAAAATGAGCGCTAAAGTTATTTCGTCGAGATCTAGGCGATATGGACAGATTTATCGTTCGTAATTACGTAATATATTCGTAAACAGTGAACCGACTTCCTAATATGCGATTTTTCCTTTTTTCTTCGCTAGAATATACCTTGAAGATGTCTGTTAATTTAATTTTCCAACTGCATTTTCGCGTTTCTTGAAATGTTTTCACATGAAGGAAAAACGTTAAACAGTATATCACGAGTCTTCATCTTTCTTGTAGACGATGAGAGGGGTGCGATTTAACCCCTTTTCGTGCCGAGATTTGACAAAGTATCGCAGGTCTTCGGTCCCGCGAGGACAGTAACTATCGTTAGAAGCAGACGCTTCCACTATCCCCTCAGTTAGCTGCAAAATTAATCGATGATAGTTCCACGTAACGATACACGGTAATCGACTGCCATCAAATATTTAGTAAACCAAGCCTTTTGCGCCGTGAGAGTAAATTTCTAAACAGTAGACCGGTATCATGGGACTTTTGAGCTATCGCACGTTTATGGAAGAGTAAATCTCGGTAAATATTTGGCAAATAACCGCTCATTATTAATAGTGTAATATATTTAACAGATTGACTCTGGTAGTAAAAGATTTAAGCATGAAATTTGAAGATTAACGAGGAATAAAATTATACAAACACAGAAGGGATACTTTGAAATATTTAAGGTGTGTCCTGAATTAGAATGTTCTAAAATAGCGTCTTTTTGTGATTTTTTTTTAGAAGGGAAAAAAAGAAATGAAGTAATTGAATTTTAAGGTATGGTTTTATATATATTTAACGAATACAAAAAGATTTTTTTAAAGTAAAAAAGAAAATTATTACAGATTGCTAAGCCTATTTCGTGGGCTGCGGTTTTCAATCGGCGTGAAAGATCCAGCTCGTAATTCTTGACCGAAACAAAAAACCAAAAAAGGATTAAATTATTATATATTTTTCTTCTCGATGAACTAAAAAAGTTCGTCAAAAAGTTTATTTAAATAATTGTTATAGCACCTTAAAGTTTATTTTTTCTTTTTATAAAACACATTTCTTTTAACCCGCCAACATTTTTAATTTCACACTATTTTCTGCCTTTTTTTTAGTTCATCGAGAAGAAAAATATATAATAACTTAATGCTTTTTTGGTTTTTTGTTTTGGTCAAGAATTACGAGGTGGATCTTTCACGCCGATTGAAAACTGCAGCTCATGAAATAGGCTTAGAAATGTGTTATAATTTTTTTTACTTTAAAAAAATTTTTTGTATTCGTTAAATATATATAAAACCATACTTCAAAATTCAATAACTTCGTTTCTTTCATTCCCTTCTAAAAAAAATCACAAAAAGACGCTGTTTTAGAACATTCTAATTCAGGACACCCCCTTAAGAGAGAACTATGACCAAGTAGAAAGAATTACGTGTGGTTCAGAACAAATCTGATTGTTAGAAGGAAGGAAAATGAAAATGTGGACTGAAAACGATTGAGGAAGCGAAGGAATAAATTAGAAAAAAACATATACTTGCAAAAACTGTAAATTACTTGTAGTCCTTAAGGCAAAAATTAATAAAGATCTAATAAAAACCATACTTTTCAAAGTCAACATTAATTAAGTACAGCAATATATGAATCTAATAACTGCACAAACAAAATATATAGAATCTTTCATTTTAACACATTTTACTTGTTCTAATATTAAGACCAGGCTTTCAACGAAAAGACGTCTTTAGCAGCGAAGCAACTTCCTTACTTTCTAGCGAACCACCTATACTTAGGCTCAGACAGAGCTTACGTTGATTCCAAGGCGTTCCCATTTCACGTGATTTTTGACGCTGATTCCCCCTGAGAGCTCTTACACAAGCCGATGACAAGGTTCACCGGTCTTAGCATCGGTTTCATCCCCTCACGAACGATTATCGATCACTATCGAGAGGCAACCGGGAGTATAGATTAGTTTGAAACTCGAATCAATTATACGCACGACGAGGAGGAGGCGGCTCGGTCTGCCAGACGAGCTCGGTACACCAAATCTAATTAGTAATGCCGATTTAGCAAACCCTAATTGCGCGCCAACATATCACCCGCAATTTATGCGACACCCGTGTTATGAATCACTGGGGTCCAACCTCCGTGTTTTCCTGTCAGCCTCCAAACCACCACTTTCGTAACGTATGTGCGTTACCTGCGTGCAAGTCTCCGCCTTTCTCTCGCCGATTTCATATTAATTTCCATACTTATCGCGATGATCGTGACCGTGACAGCATCGTGTTGCAAAATCTCCTCTGATGGCGTTGGAAGCCGCGCTTCGACTAATGCCCCGCATTTCAAACACGCTGATGGTGATACTGTTCGCGTGCGAATCGCTTGCGGCTCTCTGAGAGTAATTAGAGGTCCCGGAAAATGATTAAAGTGCTCCGTGATTGAGGGATATCATTGAAGAGATTTTGGGCATTTGTGAATAACTTGTGGAGTGGATTCAAAAGATTTTATGATATCGATGATTTAATGAATCGGATAATGATAAGCTTACGCGTAATTTCGTTGCATAATAACTGACCTTGCAATAGCGTGATTGATCCGAGCAGATTTATAAAAGCATTAGGTTGCCCGAAAAGTGTCTTTCTTTTACAGACACGTCTCTTACAACGATGCATCTTTATACAAAAATGAAACCTAACCTGTCGAACGTTGTGATTTTTATTTTTATAGACCGAAATGGATCATACGAAATTCGATAAAATAATATAAAACGGAAAATGTTGTGCATCCATTATTTCCTTATAAAACGAAAGAAACTTTTCGGACGACCTAATATATATGTCGGAGATGAAAGAATACCGGAGCCTTCCCTTTGGAATTTTGGGAAAATCTCTTAACACCATAGCCATTCTACTATAGCCGTAATTAAGCAATTGTCGTCATTCAATCCGATTGTAGTTGTTCGAGATCTGTGATAATGAGCTTGGGCTCGAGGCGACAATCAGTCGTCGAGCGTAGC
Source organism: Bombus sibiricus (assembly GCA_014737505.1). Classification (NCBI taxonomy): domain Eukaryota; kingdom Metazoa; phylum Arthropoda; class Insecta; order Hymenoptera; family Apidae; genus Bombus; species Bombus sibiricus. The sequence goes on along the minus strand of JACXIM010000076.1, from coordinate 1,075,497 downwards.
CGCGGTCAAGGGATGAACGTTTGTCTAACAAAGGTATGGAGTAATAGTATAGCTCTCCTTAAAAAGAAATAGTTGTAGGGGCACAGTAAACATTCCAACGGTTTCTGTCCCGTGGCTCGTCACACGCAGACCCTATTCTTTGGGTAAGATGATTGTCAGACGTCGATGCGTCTTCGCAGTACATGTTCAGCTAGCCTGAGGGCCCGTTATAAATCTTAAGATTTAGTTAACTAAAGTCCTTCAAACAGACAAACAGTCTTTGTCCCAACTACGGAAAGATAGGGGAAGCCTAATTTCTCACGAACGGCGCCTCCCGCCAGCAACTTTCCCTCAAGGTCGGCTAGCATCCTTTTCTAACCACCAATATGGAAATTGACCAATTAACAGCAACGTCAATTTCCCTTACTTTCCGAACGAAGGCATCGCTCCACGAATCCGATGATCTCGTGTCCTTAGACACACCCCAATATAATTTTCCTCTGCAGCATCATCGCGACGGAAAGTCATTTTCTCTCGCGAGGCTGCATTAGCGAGTTACATAGTGTCTTAATGCTCGGTGGATATTCTATGGTTTTAACAAAGAGTTAGTTGAGTAACACTTGTACCGTAGACAAGGAAGTTGGATATAACTTGGACTTTGGAAGAAAGCGTTTTCGTTATCCCGTTGACCGCGGACTCGTTATTGAACCTAGGATCATTGTCATTAGCGTCTCGAGTATCTAATTATCACGGTTACTTGTCGAAACCTGTAATAATCATATTTGCACTAGTCAATATCTTCTCTATTGCATAACAACAATGTCTAATCATGACGAAGGTTCGTTTCGCGCCCCTAACCCCAACCCTAATTATAATGTGAATCAACATATAGATATTTTTAAACGAACACATGATAAAATTTGTCAATGAAGTTGTTACATTTTTTCCACATGTTAGACACATATATTTTTCGTATTACGTATATTATACGTATATCGTGTTATTCGTATATGTGTATTTCTTATCGAGATATGTATAATTTTATGTGCTGGAGTAGGTTAAATGTGCAGTAGAAATACTTGTATGTGAGTATCAGTGTGTGGAAGTGTGTGTGTGTGCGTGGCGTCTCAAAAACAGATGAATGTAAACAGTTCAGTCAGTTAACAGTCGAGTGTGGAAGAAAGTGCTGAGACGCGTGCAAGTGTGTATCGATGAATATCTTAGAAATCGTCCATAAAATAAATATATAATTATTCTAACATTAATTCCAAGTGTAAATTTAGTGTTCCTATAACATTATTTCGGTTAACAAGATCCACAATTCTCAACATTTTTCTAGACAAATAGAAAGAAATAAGAAAAGAGAACAGAGACCGCTGTGAGAAAATGTGTTGTTATGAAAAGGAGACTATATATTTGTGAATATACTTTGGAATAAAATACAAGAATTTTAATGTAGTAAAAAGACTAATCTAATTCATCAATAAACAAAGGTGCAAAACTTCCATCAATGGCTCTAACATCGATGGCGTTCATGGTGCTGATGTTTCGTCGTATAAACAATTTAATCGTTAAAATCGAATGCATACGATTAGCGGTAGACTGGTTCATCGATAAGCTGTCATTACATCAGTCTACTAACGATCACGTCACCGTACAAACGTTTTAATAGTGGCGTGGATACCCCGACCGCTTTGTACGTGGCTACGTATAAAACTCATTAACGATATATTGAAATCGAAAGCGATGTTAACACGCTTGAATTTGTGGTCGATAATGTGAGGTATCCCCGTTTATCTCGTTATTGTTCCATGTGTTAAGAAATGTTAAGTTGGTATGATCGCTAGTTACTACAAGCTAAGTTGGTACGACTTCTAGCGACGCTCTTTTGTCTTAGAAGTCGTCCACGTGTTAATTAACTGTGCGTATCCTGTGTGGTAAGACGTGTTGTACGAGGCGGAGAAATATATTAAGTTTAAATCGAATCTGTGTGAATCGATTAATTATCACCCCCAAACGTACATCAATTAACACCATGCAGAAAAATTTGACAAGACGTCATAATAGATTCCTATGTTACAATTTTAATCTTATTAACACGTTGACTGCCATGGGGGTCACCGGTGACCGGCACTCGATTTGGCTATAGCGCCATGGGGGTCACCGGTGACCGGCGACGCAGCAAATATTAAAAGTACATAGCACGATTGTTTGAAAAAAGGACAATTGTAATAATTGTCTACAACGCCGTGGGGGTCACCGGTGGCCCTCGCCACGAAAAATGCTTCAAGCATGATTTTATAACTCATTTTATTTGCTGCAAATAATATTTCAACATAATATACATCTCATAATGAAAAGTTCACGTCGGCGCCTTGGGCAAACCATGGAAAATTCGTCTGGCAGTCAACGTGTTAAGAAAAGTAAAGTGGATAATGATTACAACTTGCCATTTAATCTACAGAATGTTTAAATCGCATTTAAATTGCAACGGCTATTTAGAAATTAATAATGGTCGCTCGTATCATTCTAATAATGATCATTATTACATGGTCCGCGTTATTATGATAATTACAACGTTCGGAGACCATTCGATCACCGGCAATTAAATTATAAATAACCAAGTTACTTGCGCGTGAAACCGGGAATAACAATCGCTTGGTCTGTTATATCGTTAATTTATTTCAATTCATTTTGTCGGACGTAATAATCGAGCGAACGTCGAGTCGATCGATTTGCACAGACACCTATGATAGGGTATTAAACGGTCAGCCAACTTCTGACAAATTTAAATTGATGACTGTAACAGAGCCCATTTTTCGGTTTATTAACTTTCGTCGGTTGTTTAATTGAAAGAAATGATTAATCGATGGCGAAACTATCGACGTACGGGTCTGGTAAAAAGTTGAAAATTCGCCTGTAACCTGGCTATAATCGAATCCGTGTGTAGGTATGTATCGATTTGTCGCTTTATTGGTTCACCGAGGACAGACTCCCAATCAGAATAGAGGTAGGGGATTGAAAAAAAATTAAAATTAATCGTTGCCACAACCCCATTTCGGTTTATTAGTTTCCTTTCACTAGCCACTATCAATAGAAATGATTAATCGTTTGCCATTCGATGGCTAATTAATTGAAAGCTTTAATCTATCGATGTCGTATATCTCGTTGTTAAAGGCGACTCGTTAAACGCATACCTACATTATTAGTAGAAATTAAACGATCGATCGATTCAACATCTTCTCCTCAATCCTCCTCACCAACGATTGCAATCGAATCAACCGAAATTATAGACATAATTTCCACGTTGAAACGTAGAAATAATGAAAGTAACGATGAAAGTGAACAATTCGATTAGATCAGAGGTAGCAATCAAAACTGCATCAGACCAGTTGATTAAATCGTGAGCTGACTGAAGTTTACGTTCGATAATTGCAAAATGATTTCTTCCTGGCCGCTGCTGAACTTCTATCTTCGACTTCGACTTCCTAATTAGTTCCTTCAAGTATCGATAATTCAGTTTCAAGTTTTAAAATGCCACGTTTATCGCGATGAATCCATACGAGATCGAATTTTTCGACCACTTGACAAATTATTAAAAGAAATCGATGATAATATCTTATCGTGAATACGATGGAAGAGCTTTCCACAGGGACAAATCGTTGAAAATCTCCTTCTACTTCTCCAGGGAGCTGCCATAATTTCAAATAATCGAAAAGTTCGCTGGTGGAGAGAAGTTCTGGCAACTCAATTCACTTTGACAATTCTTCGCTGAATATCGTGACCGTCTTCCTTCTCCGTGAAAGACGCTACTTGTTTATGCATTCACCAAGACGAAAACTCTATATCTGTGCGACGTCCGGTCCCGTTACAATCCACCTGTACGATTAATTCGTTAAAAGACAATGTTTATTCTACGAAAAGAAAACACGATCTATAATGTAGTCTCCAATTTCACGAACATCACTGAACTTTCCAAGCATTGTTGCAAAGTGACAGGAAGTAATTTTGTAGTTTGCAACATTGCTGCAGATCGCTCTAGAGAGTTTCCGGTGTTTCCCCTAGTTTTCGAACAGTTCCAACAACGTTGAAAAGGCCGTTTAATGGGCATTCGTAGAATATCGCGTTGTTCCTCCATTGTTGTCGATTTTTTGTACCGTTATTTTACGAAATGAACATTTGACAATTACATTTGACAATTACATTGGACAATTACAATTTCACAAGCGATCATTTGATCTTTGTATATCACAGGAAGAGTCTGGTACGTCAATTTGACACAGTTGCGTCCCGTACTATATTTAACATGTGTTTATCGCATTGAACGTTAATCATCTTATATTAAACTTTGTGTCTGACCACATGCAGTCCTAAACTACTTAACCGCGTTCAATAGTAGACGCGGCAACATTATCTGCCACAGTTGTAACGTTTCTATTATTAGCTGTTATCACACAAACTACTAAACTAAATGCTTCATCTAGAGTAACTTTAAATTTCAAACAATTACAATTAACTTATTCATAAATAAAAATTCAATTTGAACGTTCGATTAATATCCAATCAACATTTAAGCAACTTTCACTTTTTACAGCTAATAGATTAATAGATTTATTTAAAAGCGACTAGATCGATTTAGTCGATAGATAGCAGAACATCCGAAAAGTGTTGTGTAAGTGTGATATCAGAGACGATACTACGGTCAATTTAATCGCTTTGACGCGGAACGACTCGACAGTGTATTTGAAATTTATGGCATTGGCTTAGCGACCATTTGATCAGACGTCGTATACAGCTGAAAGCTTCTTCAGTGAATACATTTATTAAGCAAATTGAATGCGGTGTCATATTCCTTATCAATATTAGAAGCCTTGACCGCAGAAGGAATAAGATTCATTACGACATTTCACGTCCTACATACATTTCACAGGAGATTAACGTGGAAGAATCACATCCAAGACAAAACGAAACTACTAAAGGACAAACTTAAAAAATTTTATTGGCTCATTGGTCGACGCTCCAACCTAAGTACACAGAACAAAATTACACTGTACAAAACCGTAATAAAACCTGTCTGGACCTACGGAATTCAGCTATGGGGAACAGCAAGTAATTCCAACATAGAAATACTTCAACGCTTCCAGTCAAAAACGCTTAGATCTCTATTAGATGCACCCTGGTATGTCACCAACGAAACAATTCACCGCGACCTCAAGATACTCACAGTCAAAGAAGAAATAACAAAATATANAGTTCAAGATTTAATTAGATATTCATATTAAGTAATATTTACTTATTTATTATACCTACTTATAAATTATGCTCATCTATAATAAGTATTAACTTATTATAAATAATTAGCCATGTCACTGCGCCACGCCAGAAAAAATTACTAAAAATTCTCAATGCGAGAATTGATTGTAAATTCTAATAAATAAAAAAAAAAAAAACATACATTTCGATGTAGTATCTTAACAATTTCTGATAAACAATTGGGATCGTAGACCTCGTCTACAAATTAAAATTTTAAACGAATAACTTTCACGAGGTTACGGTTTTAAATTTAAATCACGGAACATTTTCACGTTACGACACAGTTCACCAGGAAATAAAAGTTGGCAGCTTTATGAGGACATGCGCGTTACGCACCCTGCGATAAACCATAAGACGACCATTTCGTTGGGTTTTATTACTGTTTTCCATCTTTTTAAATTGTAAGGATAAATACATAGATATCTTTTTTACTTCCCCTCCATAAAGCTGAACCTTCGGTCTAATGGTTGGAAAATGTTTAAGATTACCCAGAATAAAATTACAGAAACAGACTGCAGGATTGCTGAAAAAGAAACGTACAACAGAAATCTTCTTCAGTTTCTATGCATACGCCATGTAAAGTATTTTCAACGCGAAAAATTTTCCTATAACACATATGACAGGATATAATATAATATACCATAATACCTATATAATATCAACTTTAAACTTTCTTAAATGAGAAAATCACATTTTGGTGTCGATGTTATTCCTTTAATAAACTTGCACACAAACAGAACTAAAAAAGTCGGATGACTTTTGACTGCGATAAAAAGTAAAAGATACAAATCCTTTTTTGTCGATGTAAAGTTACTATATGAATAATTATTTATTGGATTCTTCAAGAAATACACGGTACTTGCTATCCTCTAATATCTTCCTATTGAGATCGCGCGGAGGTATAAGGTGATAGATTTTTCATATTGAATAAATTTAGACGATCATGAAAATACTTTTATTTTATACCAGATATTCCATGTATACGAATTAAATATTCTCAGCATCTAACTATTCCCTCAACACTCTCAACGTGATATCAAACTTCGCTTTCTTTACTCCATCCTTTTACTATACGCTAAAGAAAGTATCCGCAACTTGCTAATTAACTTCCCACGAAGAACAATAATAAATGAGCGTTTAATAGCATTGTTTATTCCCACGAAGACTCTTGAATTTGGTCACGAACTCGAACCGAAGTTTGGCCTGAAGATTCTTCGTGCAGAACTTTTGTAGTATCATCGGTCCGTAAAACTTACCGAGGTCAACTATCTTTCGATGCAACGAGGCTTCCGTTACGGTTAATAAAAGACAATTCCACGGTGACCACTCTTCGTCATTTCGAAATCTCACCAACCTCAACTCCTCTAAATTATCGTTTTCAGAAATGGCCGATTTTCCGTGCCAAATATCGTTCACCAAATGGTAAACGGCTTTTGCATCGATAACAAAAGCCAGACTGGTGTAACAATAGATTCTAGCTTCGCGACGTCTTACATCACGAAGAAGTCTTTGATACGGTTCGTATACGAGCCGAGGCCCAGTGCGAATTCTCACGTAGAGACAGTAATTGCACGAAGAGGAACGGGACCATTTCTCGCGTGGGAACTTCTCGAGAGGCAATAGTCTACCGCAGCTCCTGCAGATGGTTTTACAACTGGTCCGGAACCAACTGATCAGCCTCGAATCCTCTCGCTCGTTTTTCAAGGACTCCCTTGCCAGTCTCAAAAAAGCCATCCTCAGACCACTTCTTAACCAATTCAACTTACTTTCCTCCACGTTACGGGTCAACAGATCAATCTCTTGATTCAACAAACGTACCAGTTCATCAGATTCCTTACACGTATGAGGCTCTATATCCTTTCTCAATTTAGACAACATCTCAATTCTTTCCTTAACAGTCATATTTTCCTTCGACAACTCTTCGAACGTGCCTCTAAAACATCTGGCGTGCTGTACAAATGGTGTAATTACAGGAATCGATTCTCCATGACTGGTTTTCCATACGACAGGCTTGCACAACTCATCCAAGAATTTTCTGTATGATTGCTCTCTCTTTTTTAATTTGATAGTGGTTTTCCTCGAATCAATGGCTCGCAATAGCTCTACCTCCTTTGATAGGATTAAACTGCACAATGCGATCCTGGACGACACGAACAGCTGTTCACTCGCACTCTTCGTCTCGTGGATACGCCAACGATCCAGCAGATTGTACAGCAACTCGAAGTCCGCCCTAGTACTCGGCGACGTGCGGTTTAGTATCACGAAATCCCGGCTGCGATAGAATCTCGGTACTGGCTGTATTTGCCGCCGGTTCGTGTTCTTAGCGCAGGCTGAAACGCCGCTCGACGAGATCGTGGTTTGCCGGCCGCGGTGAGCTCTGCGGGCAACGTCGAACAGACGTTTGAACAGGTGTTCCTCGGAGATTTTGTTCGTCGCCAAAAGTTTACGCCACGGAGTTACGAGCTCGTGTGCGCGCTCTGTTCTTCGTTGACACGTTCGATTCGAGGAAATCCAAAGGATTTTAGGGAGCAGACGGTTTGGCGGAGTTAGGGGGTTGAAAGCTGGGCTCTTGGAAATATTTCATCGGATGAAAAGTCAGTGGAGAGCATTAAGCGCCAAGTACTAAACTAATACTTCGAATTGTAAAACTGTGTAAGTTAATCGAAGTAACAATTCGATAAGGTTGGAGAGGTTTAAAATTGATCTATATTACGTTAAATTATTATAAATGGCGTGAAAAAGTTTCGAGTCCCGGAACAGAGAAATTCTGTTCTCTTAACCAGTTTCTCTTTGACCTACCTATGCAACGCGAGTAAATTGTATATCTTACCGCAACATCGAGCTTTACGCTTCTCTTCGTACCGGCTAGAGCACTTAATTAATAAAAATAACTGATTTAACGAAGCTTCGTGGCTTTATTTCTGCCAGTCACGAGATATGGCGAAAACCTCCCCGTCCTGTCCTGCTCGTATTCTACTCGCTACCTTAATATCCGCCGTTCGTTACTTTACCTGTAAAACCTCTGTATCTTTACGATGCTATCTAGAATCTTCTCATTCGAGTAATCCTTGAATCTCGGTTCCTTGGAATTTCTAAAACTTTTCATAAATCTGTCGCGGACGTTAGGAAAGAAATTCGTTTGCACTTCAACGTCACATTCCACATTCGTAAATTTATCCATCGTAAAATTTGTCTGCGTTCTTTTGTCATTTTTGCCGTCATGTTTACCAGTTTGCGTGCACGTGTTCCGATAAATAGTTCCAGTCAGTTTGTGTTTCCAGCCAATTAAGTATGATTGTGTTTTAATCTCTGAGTTCTCCATTTGAACTTTAATTAGTCATCAGTGGTATGGCTACACGGTCGATCGAATTAACTATGAAAAAAAAGAAAGAAGAAACGCGGTTGTGAAAGTATAACCATCGGCTAAGAGTTAGCCTGAAGATAATGGTAATGTGGCTAGTAAAGAAAATTACTGTGCCAAGGTTTAAAGGATTCGTTCGGAGGATTGCATCGTCCGCCGTTTTACAATTCCAAACGAGCGTTGTTGGACTCCACGAGAGAAAGAGCGACCGAAACTGACTACTCGGATTTAATCGCCGGAATTGTTTTTGCCTGTCTTCCTACCTCCACCGTCGTTTTGCACGTTGATAATCGTTTTGTTTTACTTTCCTCTATTTATCTTTGGATAATTTCCTTGTGTAAGTTTCTTCTCGATTTTAAAATCGAACTGATCTTTGGAATACAAAAAGATTCTTAGTCTTGTTGTCTTTTTCTTTTCTTGGTGTGATAAATAAAATTATTAATACCTGGAAAAAATGGAGGACCAGCGATTGTAAAATAGTGCCAACATCTTTATGTCGTTTCACTTTTCTCGATCTTGAATAATTTTCTCTTAGAAGCTTCTCCTTTTTGTAACCGAACTCCACCTGGAAATACAAGAAATTTCTTGATATTTTTTATTCTCTCATCTTTTTAATGTGGAATACAAGTAACGAGCCCATTGTACTCTGGGAAAAATAAGAAATGAATTGTAAATAATTGTAAGGATTGTTGTCCTTGAATCTCAATTGCCGTAACTCAATATTCCATTTGATCTAATTGTAGAATTTACACGAAATCCATAATTTAGGCTGGGTAAATGCAATTCGGTATTGTCCATTACAAGTGTGTCGCAAACCAGAAGTCACATGATACTCTGCACAAACAACGAACAGTAACGTTGGAGGCCACGTGGCGCATTGTAAACATAATCACGTGCCATTAACAGTGTAAAGCACTGATGTGACATTAGAAATCACAAAGGGCAAACAGGCTGTCTGGTGAATCTGGCAACCTCATAAAATACCACAAATGCAATCAATGCAGTGGGACCCTATTAAATGTAGTTTAAACATCGATTAATAAACTTATCACTTATTCGTATATACTCTACTGATTCACAAAAAATGTTTATGCATACATAGAATGGAACAAAGTTTTTAGGAAATTATCAATTTAAAATTTCATTAGAATAAAGATAATTGCAGAAATTAGTATGCTTTTAACACGTTGACTGCCAGACGAATTTTTCATGGTTTGCCCAAGGCACCGACGTGAACTTTTCATTATGCGATGCATATTATGTTGAAATATTATTTGCAGCAAATAAAATGAGTTATAAAATCATGCTTGAAGCATTTTTCGTGATGAGCATTTTTCAATTATTACAATTGTCCTTTTTTCAAACAATCGTGCTATGTACTTTTAATATTTGCTGCGTCGCCGGTCACCGGTGGCCCCCACGGCGCTATAGCCAAATCGAGTGCCGGTCACCGGTGACACCCATGGCAGTCAACGTGTTAATAGTACAGCATTTTCATTTGTATTTAATTCTTTGAAAGAAGCAAAGGTCCAAATTTCCCATTAGAGAATGAAAGTATAATATTCCGTGGCACGAGTAGCTTTCAAGTTATTAGTCTTGAACATCGTGGTCGAATGTGTTTTCTTCCCCGTTAGTTTTCGCCCCGTAATGGCCAATGAAAAAGTCATAAGCATATAAAGTTAGCCATTGATAACCGAAACAGGCAAACGGCGTAAATATTATAACGTCAATCATCGACGTACCGCGTATTGCGTCATAAATTCAGTCATAAACGTAGATGTTATCGGTGACCGCTTAGTGTAGCATAAATTTCACCGTAAACGAACATGGACTGGCACAAATTCGATTATGAATAAGTGTATTGCAAACGTAAATTTGACCGCAAATAAGTTGGAACCAGAAAACTATCGTTTCGTTCGCCAAATTATTCCACGCGACTAATCAATTAAAATAAATTATAACTAGTCTGTGGCTATTTATGAAAATCTACATTTTTATGAATACAACGGAAGAAATAAAACCAAAGCAGAAATTAGTTTCATATACTAAATATCATGACAAGTACTAATTATAACTTTGGCTTCCACAAAATTTCGTCAACCTATGAGATATTATTTAAAAAACATACACTATAAACCTACCAATTTGTTTTCATTTTCAATTTATATTATATTAAAATTCTACTATTTAATAAAAAAAAGTGACATTAAAATCAGAAGAGTAACAAAAATATACTGATCATATTCTTCTGTTATGATCATGATTAAATTACGATTCAATTTTCCATGAACATGAATATCATAATTCAGAAAATACCAAAAAATATGTTTACTGAACAGCTTAATTTTTATCTTTTTGTGCACACAACTAAAGATACGAAAGGATATGACGTATTACATGAGGAAGTTTAATTTTCACAGACTTCCAAATTATAAATACCTGCTAATTCAAGCCCCGAGCAGCGCTTAATTCTTTGTTATCCTGCCAAACGCCGACTAGAGCTTTAGCATCTGCGGCGAACAGAGGAATGCACCCTTTAAGGTTTTATGGCTGATGGAAATCCAGCCGGTAATTCCGGAGTGCGCGGAAATGCACCGGCGAGAACGCGGAGAACCGTAAAACTTGTGTACCAGCGCGCGTTGTACGGTCGATGCATTCAATGCATCGCGTATAATTTGGCCCTTTAAACAAGAAAAACACGCATGTGTGCCCGCGTGTAGTTTATTTCTACTTTTTATTTTCACCTCCTTATTTCGTTTAACATGATTTTAATTTTTCTATTTTTTTTTTCCACTCCCTTCTTTCGTTTAACATAGTTTCAATCGAGCCATTATAGAATAACGGGTCGTTGCAGATATTTCACTCTTACTTTTTCTTTGTCTCTCTTTCATCTTGCTGGAATAAGACGATATTGGAGTAAAAGATGGAAAATGAAAATTACGATTTTCTGAATTCGTATGTAGGATACGCGGGCTTCAGAGAAATAGTAAGCTTAGTTGGTTGGAGGTTCATTGGATTATATACATAGTAAGACTCGCTATAAATTTTGGATTGAATGAATTGTAATTTAATTAGAATTCGTGGAACGTGTAATAACATGGAGAATTCATTTTGCACGTGTAAACTAGTCCCATGAACTAAGTGTTTACATTTCGCTTATTAAACGTTTGTGGCCGACTGAACACGGAAATTTAATTTGTGTTTAATTGGATCGCCAGCAGCTGACTAAAGGTACATCTGTACATGAAACATTCATGATTCTGCGAGGAGGCGATGAAGTCAAAAATGCACGAATCGCAGCAACTAGGCAAGTGCGAGCAAGCATCTTCTTCTGTTGAAGGTCACCACTTCTAAGAAAACTCTACATCTGGTCTTTTTTAGTCTTTGTTACGCCACGAGATTTGTCATATTGCTGTATTTCTAACCGTCGCCCTTGGCACGACAATGTCGCAGCCGAACCGTCACAATCGGCCCAACAAATATACAATTGCTCGATAAAAGGTAAACAGAGCGAGTTCAAGAACCTTCGAATCGGTCCGTTATTTACTACGCACATAAGGTGATACGCGTGATCATGGGGTGATCGGTGTCATGACCCGAGCATTGGTGGGGTCGCCGTCCAGAAAACAGTTGACAGGCAACGTTACCTTCAAGGGTTTTGTTTCAGTTATAGGATAACACTGCTAGTGTCACGTAAAATGATACGAAAGAAATGGAAATATGAAAAAAGGAAATTTAGAATGAAAAATAAAAAGAAACTTTATTTTTTTTCTAAAACAGTTCACAAATTTTACTTCCTAGCTCTAGGCGTGACTTTTCAAGACTGCGACTTACAACTCGATTTTCGATCGGACTCGGTTATTTGTCTTTTGTCACCCCTCAATATCCCCACCATCCAACCGCTTGTTAGGCGTCCGCGACCGTTGCCACGCGCGTCTTCTTCTCGAATATTCGGCGGAAGGACCGTTGAGATATTGATGGCTCATTAGGTACTTTGGCGACATACACTACCGCTCAAAAGTATCCGGACACTTGCGTTTGTTCTATAAAACATAGTTTAACTTTGTACGAAAGGTATTTAGAACGGTTATATCAATTGTAATTATTATTGTTATCTTTTTTGAGGTATCATAGCATAAAATAATTAATTTTTATGTACAAATTATATAATGAGTATGCAGAAATAATATTCCTGCACAGAAATACCAAATCTAATGGAACGGTCTCGACGCTTAGNTCGATGAATCTCGTATTTAATTTTAGTGTAGTATTGGTAAGTTCCACATACGTAATTTTTTACTTAAAACGTTAGATATTCCATAAGAAATTAATAAAAATCGGTTTTAGTCACTATTTTAGGCACTTAAATAACTTTTATGCAATGTTAATACATATTTCGCAAGTGTCCGGATACTTTTGAGCGGTAGTGTACATCGTCGCCGAACGCCGCTTCAGCTTTATGCCCGTCAACAGTCCATCAGATAGAAAAAGGGTGCCGGTCGTGACACTAGCGTGTAGATCTGGACCAGCTCAAATTATTATTTCATACTTGTACTTTCACTTCTGTATTTAAAATATATTTTTCTACCTTATAATTTATCCACGCGTCTCTCTCTTTATACATCTAATAACCTCAACATCTTCGAATCGCGTTTTATCCACAATTCTGTTTTTTGTGTTAACAAGAAATAAAAATAGCGGCCATCATATTTCTCTTCAATTTATGAAACACAGAATGACCATGTATTTTCTACTTGTCTACCCTACCAACTTGTTTGTAAACATTCTCGCTTTGTTTATTTACATCGCAAGGATTTGTTTGTTTATTTAGATTTTTAATATTTATGTTTGCTACCATGTATCTTCATATTCTACAGAGATTTTTGTTTCAAGAAATTGTCAGAAAAATCTATTATCTTCTCAAGCAACGAGAAACATCTGAAGATATTTCAAGATCGAAAGAACGCCCGAGTAAGAGTTTCCATAAATTATTACGTACGATTTTTCAAAATATTCCACTCACCGTGAATTATGAATTATTTAACGAGGAAACGAAAACAAAGGTTATTAAGATACCGATACGAATGCAAAAATATTTGAGTAAATCGACTGGAATGGTGAAGAAATGCAAAAAGGGGATCGCCAATGTAACCGCTGCATCTGCGAGCGCACCCACGCTCAACCGCCGAGTGGATGGTTTTTCATCCCTCCATCGGGATTAACGTTTTTTTTTCTTTTCGAAATCAAATATAAATATTCTAAAATAATATTCCAATACCCTGAAACGATAACTGCAAAACTCCATTTTGCTGAAATTCCGTTGAAATTCACGTTCGAAAGAGTTCTGCGTCGAAAATGAACAACATTTTCGAGCCAAACCCAACGAAAGATACACTTTATAAATATAAAAATATAACCGGAGGAAATATTACTGAATATTTCGATTAAATCGTTATCGTTGAAAGAAAGTAGAAAAGAGACGAACTCGCAAAACGGATGTTCGTATCGATGATAAATAAATGATAATTAAGAGTCCGGTTTCGTTGATGTTGCTATCACCAATCGTCGAAAAAAAGAAGAATGGATTCGCAAACGTGATTCGCAACACACTGTATTTATCTCGAATCGCGCGAATAACAAATGATTCTTTTCCTTAGAATCGATACACGATAAATGAATAATCAAATTTAAAAATTAATCTCATTATACATAGATAAACGAGAAAATATCAATTAACTCGTGACATACAAAATTCGACAAAGCAAATGTATAAATGTAAGAAACAAAAGAAGTAAAGAATTGAAGTATTGTCGTAAATGAATGCAACGTAAGTAAAATGCAATTCGTTCTTTTCCGATTCAAATAATATTGTTGTACTCTACACTAAAGCTACTTTAAGCTATTCTATACCTCAACTCACTCGATGTCCTCTTGTTTTGTATGGTTTACGACGCTCTGTGTTACTTTTATAACGCTTCTGTTTATCAACTGCTTTTAGTCTCGCGATTATTCATCGTTCGTTTCGTCGTGATTTGTCGTCGTCACCGAGAAATTTATCGTCTCTCGTCTTGTTCAGCTATAAATTGCCCAACGGCGCGTGCACTAACGACCAAGAGGCGAACGACGGCAGCGGCGATGGCGGCATAGCGTGCCTTGAAATAACGCATGCTATTAGATTTATCAAAACGACATCGTTGCACAGATAAAAAAACGTGAAATCGGTCCCGGGAACGATCAAACAGAAAAGAAAGAACGGAGCTTTCAATGCGACGCAATCCATATAAGAGACTTCTGCACCACCTTAAAGGTCAAACCCTTAAATCCACCGTTGCCAATGACAACCTGCTTGGTCGATCGAAAGCACTTTCTAGTCCATTATTTTTCGATTTTATATATCGCACGTTCAAAAAAAGAAGGAAATCACCATCCTGCTCAAACTCTCCTCGATCGCTGCCAGATACAACAAGAGAAATCTAGATGAAGATCGTCTATCTTGCAATCGTCTATTTTTTCTTTTTATATACTTATTTTCTATAACAATTAATTATATGTATATATAAATATATTTAAGTAGAAAATGACCTTATAATTTGATTATATTGAAAGTGTAAACAGACAATTAGATACAGCAAAGTATATCACGTAAAAAGATAATCGTCCACTTTGATCGCTGGATTGTACACCGCTTTATCCTCGATTTTGTGAAATTTACCTTGAAACTCCTTCTCAAACTGTCTCAAATGCCTGCAACGAGTTCAATCGATACGTTATTTCCACTTCTCTATCTTTGAAACCGTATGTGCACGTACTTGAATTGGTTTTTCGCTAACTGATGAGACAACAAGATTTTTTCGATAAGTGGCTTCGAGTATACGCTCGCGAAATCCTTGATCCTGCAATGAACGTCAGCCTCTTCCTCAGTTAAAAGGATACAATTCCACGGTGACCACTCCTCGTTTACGTCGTATCGAACGATCCGTAATAGGAACATATCTCTATTTTCACTGACTACTGAGTGGCCGTGCCAAATATTGTTCACCAAATGGTACATGTCGTGTTTTTGCATCATAAACGCGATGGCCGAAGGTGATTCTCTTTTCGCTTCCTCACAGCGCACACAGTCCAGTAGAAATTTGTAAGGGTCGTAGTTCACGTGTCTAATATTTCGTTCACGCAACCAAGTACAACCTTAAAGCAGTAAACAAAAGTTTAATGTATATTTCCCGTTTAAATTTTTCAAGAAATTTAATGTCAAACTTGATCAATAGTACCAACGCAAGTAGACAGCCTTTTCATCCTTCCATGAATAGTGAATTGGTGAATAGGAAGCAATTTCAAACAACTGTGACACAATTTCGTTATAGGTTCAATTGGTTCTCGCAATTTTTCATCATCTACGTTCTTACAAAAGTATCTGTCGTTGTTCACGCAACAGCACGAGTGCGACGTCCGTAAAAAGTTCAAGTAACTGTCTACATCGTCAAAGAGAAAGCGGAAAGAAGTTTTGTTAACAATTCTTCTGCCACCTTGGAACGTCACCGGTCAAAATCTCGTATATTATTTTTTTCTTACAAGCTATCCTTTCTCGAAAATAGCCTAGCGACATGCTTTTCATCCCCCTTGCCAAGTAGGTCAGCTCTTCGTCCAAGAGTCGTATCAAATGGAAAACAGACACACAGTTGTGTATCTCCAACGATTTCTTCAGTATCGTGAGTATCTCCATGCGTTCCTCGCGAGTAACATCGTAGTTCATCAACGAGTCGTAAATCATTTTCAATTCTCTTGCCTTCTGGTTTCTCATTGTGTCCATTTCCAGCAATTTATTCTTGTAACCGTTCCACAGAATAGGCTTGCAATTAACCGCAACAAATTTCGCGCGTTTCCGCTTCCTGTAACGCTGCTTCACCGCCTGTCTTTTCTCGTCGATTACATTCAGCATTTCTATGGTCTTTTTCAAAAGTTCGTAATTTTCTGCACATCTCGCAGGTTTAAAGAAACGTAGCTTCGCACATTCAAGACGATCGCGTCTCCATTTTTCAACCAAATCATATAACAGATCAAAATCCGATCGATTTTTGGGATTAATTGTTCGAAGAATTTCCTGCTGATGCCTCTTCCTGATACATCAATCGATATATATAATATGGTTTTGAGCAACTTTGTACATTTTACGTGTTTTAAATGTTACATACCTGTATAACATTATCTTTTCTGCTTCGTATAGCTTACAACCTTTGACTAACTCTCGATACTGTCTTGCATATTCTTTGATATACTTCAATAATTTGTATATTCTATAGTTTCTTTGGATAATTCGGGCCTTTCCATCGTAATCCAGTCGTTTCATCATTTCTTCGTATGTTTCGTATGGTTTTGATGTTATATATTTATCCGATTCGGCGGATATAAAGTAATCAGATCTAAACAAAGGGAAAGATATAAATTAATGAAAAAGAATGATAAAAGAAATTCTCGATTATTGAAAGCAAGCAAAGGAAACTAAGAAATTAAAGGAAGAATTGAAAATAAAATTAGAAGGATTTGTTTTTAATTTAAATGCAAGAAAACCACGTATACCGCCACATCTGTGTTGGATGAACGCATGATGTTTGCGTACATACATCTGTCCAAGAAATATATTGCACTTTTTTACTGCATTTTTCTTTTTCTAGCTTCCTTAGGGGGCCTGTTTGCGATTCGGCATTTAAATACTCTACTTGGGTAATTTTATGCTTCCATCCTCCCAAATAAGGTTTTTTTATTCTTCGATCTTCCACTTCCACGGAACGGCAGCAAACCATTTTGAAATTTTGTATATATTAATAGGCGTTTTAAACGTTTTAAACAAAAAAATATTTGCTTAGTTAAAACGACTTGGTTTTAAGGAATAATAGATTAGATGTTGAATATAGATGCAAACTCAAACAAATCTTGTTATTCATTTTTTTTATTAATGTTCATATATATATATATATATATATATGTATTATTATCGGATAATGTTATTTATTAAATACACAACCATTTCAGAATATTATTTTTATTAGACATACATCACTTTCTCTTCTTTCTGATTTTACATTGAAATTTAGTGTTTCAGTTTAATGTTACAATATTCTCTCGTTCCTGTACAATACAGAATTTAATAATGTATAAACCATGTCTTCCTAAAATGTAGGGAATATAATACTCATAGACGCAAACAATTTAGATCACGTTTGATTAATAAAGTTACGGATTGTTATTATAAAAAAGGTTGTTATCGGAACATGTGTTACATAGCTGAAGCCTGCAATATATATTCAAAATGTTGCAGATGTCACTAACAAGAACTGTTAACAATTTCATTGATAAGATGTGTTACTATACAACATTTCGAGACTATACATTCTATACTTTTGTTATTTACATTTCATAACGATCTGTAAATTTCACGAACCTTATCTTCAAACGATCGACGCATTCATTCTTAATATCCACATGAATTCACTTAAAACATACGATTTATGATAAACTATATACAAATATCATTTTCATTCTTTATAGAAATTTATCCACAAAATATGTACGATAAATAATATATATCTGTACAATGAAGGGTGTATCGTTAATAAAACAAAAAAGGGGGGGAGCTTTAAACATTGTATTAGACAAAAAAAAAGGCATCCAAAATCAACAACACAAAAATATTTTCTGCACGATTAAAGCTAGAATAAATAATATGTCATTTATAGCATGAAATGATGGCCGTTGCAAATGATTTAGATCAATTTTATCAATGGGAAATGTTGATGATACGAGAAGTCAAATACTGGAGGTTCTTTGGAATCCTTTTTATGCCCATCAGCGAGTAACTTTAGAACCACGAAATTCGTTTTTGCCACTTTTAATAAATCATTGATCTGTAAATCAAGCACTATAATGAGTAAAATATGTTTAATACAAACATAGGAATCGAAAGGTTTAAAAATATTTACCTCATTTAGAGTACTAGAATTTTGTGGATAAAAAGACAAAGCTCGTTCTAACATATTTCTAGCTTGATGAAAATGACGACAACCGGCTAAGTACAGCATTTCACTAGTAACCTTTTCCTAGGAAAATAGAAGTTAAGAAAAAATGCTCCATGCTAGTTAAAACCAAGAAGAATAGGCCACTATACTCACGTTTCTTTTATGCATCTGTGCGTTCGTCATATCTAAGAATTCTTGATAATGTACCGGAGGTGGAGTAAGTAACGAAGAAAATGGTAATAACCTGTGCTCATATCGAACTCGTTCTGAATCAAATGGCGACTCAGGAAGTGGTATTTTACTATCCATACGGAAACCAACTAAAGCCTATAAAACAAATTTTATAGATGAAATTAAATCATGAAGATAACATTTTATAAAAAATCAGACATGCGTAACTTACTTTGTAATATCCTCCACATATATTTTGCATCGCTTGATACATTAATATTTCTAAATTATACGGTCTTGATGTTGATTTTTTCTTCTTGTTCTTCGCACTTTTCTTACCACCTCTACCTTTATGTGTATCATTATGTACATCATGTTCCATCAAGAACGTATTGGCTCTTGTAATAGCTGATACTAGCCATCCATAAAGAAATTCATATAGATACCAAAATATATAGTGATATTCATGCACCGAATATAATTCCAATTCAAAGCCACTTAATAAATACATGACCATAACTCGTAGTGTATGATACAAGATCCATGTTCCGAAACAAGCTAAATGTGACCTTGGTGTATCACTTTTCATTGACAAGGCATGTAAAAATCCATCAACTCTTTCAGCCTGGCAAAATTTCGAACATACATTAGTTTGAAGTTATGAAATATTCCAATGTTATGAAATATAAATTAACTTTTAAACTCACTTCATCCTGTAATATTGCAAAATCATCCAATAAGTGTGCTAATTTGTCTCTCTGTCTTGCTCTATTATGGCCAGTAAGTTGCAACAAACTACCAAAGAGCCCCACACAATGAGATAAGAAACTATCAACATATTCCTTAGCTTGATGATTTTGAAGTAACGTGCTCTTTGGCATTAGTACCGGAGGCGCTATGAAATTCCGCGCTGCATCTTTCAAAACATCGGCAAAATTTTGCACACCGAATACTCGATTTGTTGTAGGTAAATAAACTATTTGCAACATTGATCTGGATAATATACATGGACTTCGTCGTGAAAATTCTAAAAAAAAGTCCTAAAAAGAAATCAGTGTACTTGGAATTTATGCCAAAAATTTTTAGTAACCTATAGATTTTGTCTTACCAAAGCTGCATGAAAACCATTCTGATTAGTAATCGTAGTAACTGTTCGAAATCTGTTTAATAGCTCATCCAAATATTTTAAAGCCTCTAGTCTTGGCTTTATTTTTGTATACCGTGGAAATGTTGGTGGTAATAATCTTTGATTCACCATAGGGTCAAACCCCATAATATTTGGATAATTTGCTACAATTATTACATAATACATGATGTAAACTATATACTATGACGTAAACTATAAATTTTAAAAAACTTACATATTTCATCAGCTTTTTCTCCACTGTTTACTGTTTTAATCATCATTTGAATCATATAAGAACATCTTGATAACAATGTATGACAATCATTTAAATTTTGTTGCAACTGTTCTTTCTTTCCCATTAATGATAAAATTTGATAAAATATTTTAGTAAATCTAATTCTGGCATAGAGTGCTAATCTATCACCATACTGAAAGAAATAATAACAATTTCAGTAATTAGTTATATCCTTAGTCGTTCACAAAAGTTCAATAAATGTATTTTATGCTTCAAAACATGCACCTACTTCTTTCTCTGATACTATATGAATTGTTTTTATTCTTTTCCCTGGTAGTTCATCTTCTACTTCTCTCAGCATGGATATGATTTTTTGTTCTGTAATATCCTGTTGCAATCTATAACCATAAGTAACACTCTGGAAATCTTCTTCCTCAAAAACTAATGCTTTATTGATGCAATCTTTAATTATTTCAATTATTTTATATACAGCATAACAAAAGGTTCTCAAAGGTTTATCCACTATTTGACTCGGTTGGTGAAGATATAAATTAGTGAAAACTGTTTGCGCTAAACTATGGCCTTCAAGCCAAGACACTATGCACGCATATGTTGAATCTATTATTCCTATAACTTCTGATGGTGTCAAATTGTCCAATTTCAATGCACCAGAGTCAACAGCCTGTGTAAAAGTGCATGGTTTGTTGTTGCCTCTATTACATAGCATGCCAACATCCATTTTTGGATCCATCATTTCAATTGCAGACATGGCCTCAAATAATCCAAATAACTCATCACGCAATAGTTCACCCAATTCCAACTCTAAATAAACATAACAATAAAGTGTTTTGTATTGTATTAAATAAATATTTTGTATATAAAATATTGTTTCGATTAATTCATATCATTAATCATTATAAATTAATTTCCCATTAAACATTGATACTTAAATGCTAACAATGTTATTGGATAAAATTACATGATTATTTGAACAAAACAAGTTGTATACAAATGAAAACTAAATCGTCTCTACCATAACAAAACAAAAAAAATATGAGGGGAGAAAAAGAAATAAAAAGAAAACTTGTAAAGCAAGCATTTGCAAAGGAGAAAATAAGTTTGTAAATAAGCACCTGTAATGGCATCGAAAAATTCTTGGGTAATATCCACCCAATTGTAAGTAACTTGGTCGAATCTGCAATGTAAATAGATATAAAAATTAAAAAATATCCCCGAGAATTACAAATAATGTTATACGTTAGGTTATTTTCCTAAAGCCTAGCTGTAAACGTAACATTCTTATTTCAATATTTCCATGTAATTACACGTTAGTTATCGGTGATTTTTCTATTACAATTAATACATCACAACTCACTGTGATTCTTTATCTTCGCCCATGTCAACCGAATTCTGTTCTTCTACCATGGTCGCCATTCTTGCAGACTGACCTGTCACATTTAACGGCACTACCAACAGTAGAAGCTTCTACATAATCCTCGTATCAAAAGTTAACCCCTGAGAAGCTCCCTTACGTCAAACAGGAGTTATATACTCACAAAGTCTTGAAATTATTGAATAATTATACAATCTCCTATATTGTTTTATATTTATCAGATGAAATGTATTTAGACAAATCGTGTGTAGATATACAATGGAAATATATATTCAGATAAAATGATTTTAAGAACGTTTATATTCAAACATTTGAATTTATGACAATTTCGGGTATCCAAAACATACAGTAAACTAAAGAACAATCCACGGAATCAAGCGTTAATGTTTTGTCTTGTTTTATGTTTAGTAATTTTATTTCAGATTTCAAATGGATGATAAAGTATGGAAGAATAAAGTCTCACTATATTTTGAAAATATTCTCAAAATTTACTTGAATATTAATGTTATTTTCAGAAACTTCTAAACAAACTAAAAGTACTCCGTCAAATAGGATTCGAATTACAAAAATTTTATAACTTGTTACGATTAATGACGGTTGATTTGAAAAAAAATATAGATAATTTCACTTCGTTAAATCATAATTAATTTTTTATTCTTATTAACGTTTGTTAATGATATTTATTAACACTTTAGTACACTTTACTTTAGTAAAGTACATTAATTTAATAATATTTCTTCTAGATAAGTGAGTTAAAGCATTTTTGAATATAAATATTTGATCTCTGTATATAAATATTTGATATATTTAAATAAATCTGCAAATGGAAAAACATATAATGAAATTGGTATATTGGCTAGGTGTTATAAATTAAATGTTCTACAATTTAATTAATCGTAAATTTTTATAGGTTATGATAAATCAGGATAAATTTAATCTCTTTATGTAAGTAGTTTATTACTATTGCCGTTTGTAACATGAAAATATTACAGTCCCTAGGACGATACATTTTCCGAATGAAAATTTTAGTGTTACATAGGAATTATCCTTAACGATTCTTTTGCACTCTTTCCAGGTGTTATATATATATATATATATATATATCATTGTCAGCATAGCGTAGCCGTGCATTTTCTGCTGCATTATACAGAATACGTATTCTAGCCATACACACATATATATTCACCTGTATACATATATATTATGTTAAATATCTATGTATCTTCGCTTATGGGTCAGCATTGGCTCGATTCCAAGAATATTTTACAAATTTGGAGCTGTTCGAAGTCTGCTCAATAAAAAAAAAAAGAAAAAAAATTGCATGAATCTCTTACGTTTGATCGGTTTTATCTTTAACGAGAACTCATTAAAATTTGGACATAATGGGGATTATATTATCAAGATTTCGCGTAAGTCTCCGGTAGTATATAAATAACATTAATACTGTATTACGGAGGTTAACATTTTGTCATGTTATAAATCTTTTACTAAGCATTCGAAAATAATTTAGATATAATATTTTATAACAAATGTTTAAACTTTTAACACATAATGTATTATGTTTTATAATATTTAAATGCAATTAATTCAAACACATTTCTTTATATATGACAAATTTTTAGGTTAGGCGCGAAAATAAAGAAGTTTTGAATAACTTTGTTATCATAATATATAATAATATAAATTCTTAAACATTTATAATTTATGATTTTTGTAGCTTAATATCTATAATCATATTTGAATAAGATTTCTAATATTGAATAATTAATTAACATTGACTTTTAATATATGCAGAATTCTCGTACAATACGAAATTATTATTCAATGATATTACTTTCAAATTATTTAAATTTTGTCAAACCAAAAAGACAGAAAGTAATATATACATACAAAGTAGAAATACGAGAAAATAAAAATATACATACAAACGTTTGCAATTGCTTTGTCTTAAAAAATTGTATAAAGATACTTACCTATTTTATGTTGTATAATAAAAATTATTATATAAAAATAAAGTATTATAACCTGAAACATAACATAAATTTCCATTGGAATTTGATAATTAAATTTCATTTTCTTTTAAAATATGTTAGTATGTAAATACATGCATTGAGAGGAGAGAGAGAAAGAGAATATTATATATGGAAATACTTTTGCTTTTATTAATAATGTAATTGAGTTAAAACAAATTATTTTTACATTTCAGAGGAAGAAAACAACAATTGAAATTTTGGAGGATCTTGATGCGGTAAAATATTTATATTCTTTTACTTGTATTTATGTTGATAACTAGATAAGTAATCAAAAATTCCTTCTTTAACAGAAAATTAAAGAGATAGAAAGATATGGATATAGTACAGAACAAAGACATAAAAAGATTGTTGGAACTCTGATATTATATAGTGTGATACTTTATATTATAACAGCATTCATTTTTTACTTCTATTTCTTCCCTGCATCACTATATGATCAAATATTTTATATCATTCCACTGTTAATTTTTCCAATTCTGTAAGTAATTTAACTGTATTTATTTCCTTTACTAAATTATTTAAGATGTATGACAAAATGTATTTCATTGTCACAGCATATTGCTTACAAAAAAGATGGTAACGTGGTATTATAAATGTAAAATTTCTAAAAATCAAGATAGATTAAGTAGTATGCAATCTGAAAAAAAGAAAATTCTAGACGAAGTTACAGAGACTGAAACATATAAAAAAGCTAAAGAAATTCTGTTAAAGTTTGCACCTGATCAATTAAGAATGACTCCAGTAAGTAAATCTATAATATAATTTCTTTATTTTAGTTACATAATATAATCTACAAATTTTTAATAATTGAATTATTTTTCCATTTTTCAGTTGTCCCCGCAGGTTTGTATTTTACACAATAACATATATGAAGAATGAATTTTTTGATAATTATGAGTATCTTTTTGGATAAGAAAGTACTAAAGAAACATTTGAATATATAGAAGATAAAAATTCTAGTAAAAGATTCTTTCATTTTAGACAACTTTTAAAGTGTCATCATCAACAGAAACTCCTAAACGATCAAGTACACCACAGCATATAATTTCTCCAGTATCACCTTCTATGGAACTGAGAAGACGTGTAATAATAAATCAAAATCAACCACTGAATGTGCATAGTGGTATACCTGCTAACACTGGTCTTGCCCCAGTTGGCATAGCTCCCACTCAGAATCCATTAAATACTTCCTTCCAGGGTGGTATTAGACCAGTTAATACTCCAAATCGTGATTATCGTTAGTATTTTTAGGACTACGATTACTAATTTTTGTTTTTTTAATTTATTAAAAATTAATTTATTGAAGTAAAATTTTTTTTATTGAGGTTTTTTTATTAATAGGAACTCCGTTACCACGTCCAGTATTACCGCGGCAAAGGACTTATTTGGATCGATTGATTGATTATCTTGTTGGAGATGGTCCATCGAATCGATATGCATTAGTGTGTCGAAATTGTGAGTCTCACAATGGGATGGCTCTCAAAGAGGAATTTGAATATTTCGGTAAACATTTGTCATAATCTGCCAAAAAGAGTTAAGTATAAAGATTTAATTACGTTACTAAATATTCAAAATATATGTATTTTGATTTTGTAGGATTCAGATGTTGTTATTGCAACTTTTGGAATCGTGCAAGAAAACAGAAGCCATCTGCTCCGAAATTAACGTATAATGTTGCGCATAGTAATTCATCTTTAAATGCTTCTGAATATCTAGCATCTGATCCAAATGTAGCAGAACATTTAAAACCTCCGCAAACGGAATCAATAAATGCATCGGATACAGGTTTGGATAAAAAGAAAGCTAATGTTTAAACTGTTTGGGATTGAAGAAATAATTGAAATCAATCGAAAATAATTTTTAGATTCAGATATCGAAGTCGTTGAGCGACCAACAGAAGCATTGGAAAAGATTGAACACGTTACTGAACCAGTTAAAGACACTTGTGGTAAGTAACATTGTTGTTAATCATACTCATAATCTAATATATTTTTTGGTACTATAAATAATTAAAATCGCAGATGAACCAAACAATGCCGAGCCACATAATGCGGAATCGGACACTACGGAGTCCGAAACGAAAGAAGCACATAATTGTGACGAGAGTGATGAAAAAATGGATATCGATGAATCATCGTCTTAAAAAAATATATTTTGAAATAATTTATAACACGAAACTTTTTGTTATGAAGCGTTATGTGTTAACAAAATATATTTTGAAATAATGTGCAACATGAAATTTTGTTCAATCTTAATCGTAAGATCTGCAAGAGGTCCACCCTAAGTCCATGCTTTATAATGAATCCTTACTATATAAGTAAAATATATACTTACTAAACAATCATGATATTGGGTTCTTTTGCAAATTTTTCTCTGAGATCAATCTTTCATAATTACGTCAATCCAGATCTGCTATCTTTACTAGTGATGAATCTGAACTCTTAGGAATAAAAAAACAACCTATTGTAAAAAAAAGAAAAGCATAGATAATCTAAGAATATTTTTTCGAAAACTGATCGGCTATTTATTGTCTTTACACGGGAGGACAATTATACGTATTTTATAATTTTCAATTGGTTCCGCGCTAGAAATGGTGTGCGCTAATGTCGCAGCTTCTTGGCGCTTTTCTATGTGCTTAGTAGCAGCTGTTAGTAGTCGCTATGCTATATTCTTTTATGTCAAAGAAAATTTTTAAATTATTAAATAAATGTAATTGTTTTGTTTTGTTATAGTTGATTTCTTATTTATCAGATACAATATATTCAGAAAAATAATATAGTAAATATACCATGAAAATAAGAATTATTTATTATTATTCAAATAAAATGGTTTTAAGAACACTTGCATTCAAACTTGTTTGAATTTGTGATAATTTCGGTTGATTGAAAAAAGCATTGTGGAATGAATATATAATATTAAGTTAATTTTTAAAATATTTTTCTTGTATCTATTTCTACAAACTTTCTTTTAAATGGATAATAAGGTATACAAAAATAAAGTTTCATTGAATTTATATAAATATTAATGCGTTACTTTCAGGAGCTTTTTAACGAACTGATAGCACTTCGACAAATGCAACTCGAACTCCAACAACTTTATACCTTGTTACGTTTAATGAGGGTTGATTTGGAAAAGATTATAGGCAATTTTACTTCATTAAGTGGTAAGTATTTTTTGTTTTCGTTCATTTTCGTTAAACTTTGTTAACACTTTGGTAAAGTATATAAACGGAAATGTCTGTTTTAGGTGAATGAACAAAAGCATCTTTAAATACATTTATATATATTTGATCTCTGTGTATATATTTAAATAAGTCTGCAAAATGGAAAAAGAAATAATATTAGGAACATCATCCTCATCATCTCTGCGAAGAAAGTCTTTTCTACTACAAAGTACATTATCACCCAAATTGGTAGAAAACAATGATGAAGCTGAAAGATTGGCTAGACGTCATGAATTAAATGCTTCTACAACGTCAGTAGAAAATTTAAGCGTAAATAAAAAACGAAGATCTTTGGGTCTTGGTTTTCTAGCACATATGCCAACACATGAGATAAAGGATCGTATGGCTGAATGTATAAAACTTAATATTGAAAACAAGATCAATGTGAAAAATGCATTTAGTCTTGAAATAATTGACTTCATGTCCTATATGATAAAAAAACAAGATGCCAACATATCTAATTTGCAAGCAGCTAGTACATCCTTAGATGTAAGCACAAAAATCTATGGTTTTCGTGTAGATGGAGTTTATACTGAAATAATGAAAATAGCTAGTGGAATAGATAAGCAACAAAATGATAGCTCAATTGATGAAGTAAATGGAGAGCTAAATACCGAGCAAGGAGATCAAGTAAAAGATCTACGAATACATAAGAAAAAGGGGAAAAAGAAAAACAAACAGAAGATTTTTAGTACGACAGATAGCTTAAAAGGAACTGTAGAAATTATGAAGCCTTCTTTGTGGATAATGGAAAATGAGGATTCACAAACTACAGATGCATTATATCAAGTAATGCTGTCAAATCATGCAAATTCAAACTATTCTTTACATTTATATCATGATGTTATCGTGGATGTTGTAGAACATAAAATAGACAAAAAGGATGGGAAAATAATTATTCCCCAGATGGAAGATTTTTCTAAATTAGAAATATGTCCACCTTTAACCAATTTTGAATTTCAAAATTGGATCAACGATATTGAGAAAGAAACAGAAGAAGAAAAAGAAGAAGATAAAGGTATAAAGTCAAAGAGTGACAATGAAAATGGATTTCAGTTTGATTTAGATGCTAGCTTACCATCTGAGGAAGAAGTGCCTCATGATGATATGAATTATTTAGATATTCAAGATGATGTGGAAAATACAGAGAAATGTGCAGAAATACAAAAACCAACAGAAAAAATTGTAGACTTATGTAAAGTTTTATCTAATGTTGGAGTGATTAAAACATCTGAGTATTCCTTCCTTCAGAAAAGCTTGAATATACACTGGGCTGGTCCATCTCATTGGAGAATAAGTAATTTTTCAAAACTATCTGGAAGTAAAATTATCGCCGCTTGTCCACAGAAGCCAGGTAGAAAAAGAAAAGAAATAGAAATATGTTATGACGACAGTATAAAAACAACAGTAGTACCAAAATTTGTAATAAGCAAAGTTACAAAGTTTGAAGCTGCCAATTTAGAGTGGTATGAAGAAAGACTTACATTACCACGAGATATGCATTATGATATTGCAAGTGCTGCTAAATTGTACCTTCATGAATTAATACATATAAATATGAAAGACGATCAATTAGATGCTACTCATGTATCTGATATAGAGAATTATAATTATGATAATGAAAATGATATATCAAATTATTGTCCATATGTCCCTAATGAAGACTATGCATCAAATGAAGACAATAATGATCTTGAAAATAATGATGAAGTTGAAAATGATGAAGCAGAAACACAAATGATTTTTACTGGAGATAACTTAGTAGCTATTCCTAAATTAACAAATAAGATATCTATTGCATATAGTACACGTGCTAAAAGAATTGACATGCGACAACTAAAAAAATCCATTTGGAAAAGCCTAACTATGTGCAATGGTACAGAAAATATAAATACAGAAAATATTGAAAACCGAGAAAAAGAAAATAAAATGAAAGAAAATAGATGTTTTAGTGAAATTTGTAAAACATTACCGAATTTATTAACAAAAGCCAATATAGAAGTCCTAAGTTTTCCTATTTCTTTTGTATCATTGCTACATTTAGCAAATGAAAAGACATTAAAAATACAGTCTGTTCCAGATATGTCTGATCTTATCATAGAAGCAAGTTAAGTACATATATACTATAATCAACAATAAAATAACAGAATAATATTAAGTCCATAATAAAATGCAAATATTATTTTATATATTGTGATGATGTTATATAAATCGTGCATTAAAACAGAGTTTTATTAATATCTAGTTGTGTCTAGTTATTTCCATTATTCTTTAATTACATTATGATATATATATATATATATATATATATATATATACATATATATATGAATGAAAAATTTTTAACTTTTGTAAATATAATGTGAATAAATGAAAAATATAAACAACATAGACAATATGTATATTTATTGTTTTTTTTCTACTCTAATGTCACTTTTTCGGCTCGCTCACGCACTCTATCTTTATATCTTTATATCTTTTTATGATCTTCGATAGTATTAAGAAATTATCGTCAATGATTCACATAAAATTAATGTTTAGATATGATTGGAACAAAGCGATATCTTTTGGTACCTATCAAAAAATGCATTTCACGCCGTTTTTACCGGAACATTTCAAATATGCCGATTGACGATGAAAAATCAAAATGTGCAAAAGATAAAGGAAATGGTCAAAAGTCGAAAAAAGAAGCTAATGTTAACATCAAACCTCAACTAAAAAATTATGATTCCCTTTCACCAGGTCATAAAGGTGACATAAAAGTTTGCATGATTGGAGGCGGCGAGTCATTGATGTACGCTGTTGTTCTTCTAAAACAATTTCGTCTTATAAAACGAATACATGTGGTAGATACAAAAGATTCATTGGCTAATGCAATTTTAGATATTAGTCATATTGACACATCACCTCATGTAAAATATTTTAAAAGAAAACATTTAAAAGAAGCTCTTAAAGAAGTATGTATTTATTTATTAAACAACGAAACAAAATGAGCAGTACGTCCCCAATACAACACTGACCCAACGTTGATAAAATTGATACGTAGAAATCGATATGATTTACAGATAGATATTATCGCATTGATGGATGAGACAAATGCTAATATTGATGTAAGTCCCGCAGCACAATTTGAGGCTGCATCGACATATGTGAGCGAAATGGCTGAACAAATGGTACAATTGAATTCAAAATCTTTAGTAGCTGTTTTTACTCGGCCAGTAACGGCTATACTTCCCATGGTGTCAGAAATTTACAAACTTGCTGGATGGTGGGATCCAGACAGAATTATTGGTTCCACTGCACATGATCGTATGCGAATGGAGGCATTAACCGCGAATCTTCTGGATTTAAATCCTGCATTCTTATCAGTTCCAATGGTTGGCGGGGCAGATTCGAGCACTATTGTTCCCCTTTTGTCGTGTGCTTCTCCAATCAATCGATTTAACAATGTATGAAAATGTAGTTATTTACATTAAACTGTTATATGTATTTAGGGAGAGAATTTTTGTATGCACATTCTAACACCTTATATTAAAAATTCATGTAGGCACAACAAGAAATGTTGTTACAATCATTACGTACCGCAGATAAAGAAATGGCAAATATTGAATTTAAAGGTCCAGTGTTGTCTGATGGAGCTGCAGCTGCCAAATTAATCCTTACGCTTGTCGAAGGACTTAGCGGTTATACAAATGTTATTTCCTCTGCTTATGTACGATCAAATATTTTGCCGGGATGTCGATACTTCACCAGCCAATTGCAATTCGGCCCAGGCGGCGTACAAAAAAATTTTGGACTACCAAAAATGTCTGCTGATGAAATAGTACTTGTAGAACAGGCAATCCCTTCTATCAATGAATATATCGAAATGGGATCGAAAGCAGTACATAATAATAGACATATCACACTGAAAACTGTATAAATTCATCTTTTTTTTTATAAATGATTTCATCTTGTATAAAAATTATACAACTCCATGGAGTTAATATCTTTGTTATTAAATGCAAACTAGCTTTTTTCAGGTAATTTAACAGAAAATATGCCTAAATTTTTACCGTTTACTCTCTACTCTTTCGTATACAATAAAAATAATAGGAATGTATCGATTATTATGTGATCGACCATAATACCTCTGTTCTATTTATGTATGTATAATAATATCACGTTTGAAGTCTATACTGTATACATAAAAATTGTACTTCAATATGTGTAGGAAAGATGAAAAATGTTAAAAAAGTTGCCTTAATTATTGAGACGTCAAAAATGTTTCTCCTAAACATTGTTTTTATCTAAAAGGAACCTATTATATTTTCAGTTTCGTCTAAATTAAAGATCGTTCTCGGAAGAATAGCTGAAATTATTTTTATAAGTATTTATAATAATATTTTTAGTGATATATAATATTAACATATATTTTATTTATTTCTTTGCATTTCTTTCTTATCGATGCACAAGCCGAGTCGTTATCCTATAACATATACATACAATGTACAGTTGTTCGTATCAGTTTGATTTGTAGTTTCAAACGGAGCGTATCTCGACTGGTGAATACCCGATAGGAACGAACACGAAATAACAATGAACGTAACTTAATACACATTTTAATTGAAAACAATATATTTACGCTCAATTGATTTATTCAACAGAAAGTGACAAGTGAAAAGAAAAATTTTTGATATCTACTAATTTACCGAAATATTATTTAAGCATTAAATCAACACCCTGTGCCATAAAAGTACTTTTTTATAAAGGTCATGGCAAATATGTTAGAAATCATGACACTTATAAATATTGAAACTATAAACATCGAAACAAAACACAAAGTGATTTAAGTTTAAATTTGGATCGATTGGCACCAACGGTTGGTTAAGATGGGAATCTTGTGTAGATTTCTATCAAGATTTGGCGTAAGTCAGTGCATCAACTTTTTTTAAGTACATACTATATTATTTTATAAGCAGTACACATTTATGACTTAAAAGTTTATAACCTTTAATTTTTATAAAGAGGAGATTTAAGCTTTTTAACCTAATTAGAATAAGATTCATAATATTGAATGATTAATCAACATCGATTTGTAATTCATGTAGAATTGTCACGCAATACGAAATTACTATACAATGACATTACATTCATATTATTTAAATTTTGTCACTGTTGAATTAAAAACAATTGAAAAATTATATACATAAAGATATCTGTCATTATTTTTTAAATAGAAATATATGAGATCTTTTTTTATTAAAATATGGTATAAACGTATATGTTTCATGTCACATAATAAAATCTACTATATAAAAATATGATATCATACTTTCAAACAAAAGTTATAATTAAATATGCTATGCATGTAGTTATTTATAAAGTTTCATATTAATTATTATGCCAAGAACATCCTTGGTTCACTGTGCTGAATTCATTTCAATTCAATAATTGAAATTCATCTCTTTTTAAATATGTAAATATATACACTAAGAGAAAAAGAGAATAAATGTAATGTATATAATGTAATGCTTATAAAGTAAAATAAATACTTATAGAAAATTGATCTCATATATAAATATGCCAATATTTGTAATATAAATTTATAATGTAAATTATTTTTACATTTCAGAGGAAGAAAACAACAATTGAAATTTTGGAGGATCTTGATGTGGTAAAATATTTATACTCTTTTACTTGTTGATAACTATATTTATGTTGATAACTAGACAAGTAATAAAAAATTCCTTCTTTAACAGAAAATTAAAGAGATAGAAAGATATGGATATAGTACAGAACAAAGACATAAAAAAATTATTGGAACTCTGATATTATATAGTGTGATACTTTATATTATAACAGCATTCATTTTTTACTTCTATTTCTTTCCTGCTTTACTATATGATCAAATATTTTATATCATTCCACTGTTAATTTTTCCAGTTCTGTAAGTATTCTAATTGTATTTATTTCCTTTACTAAATTATTCAAGAGGTATGACAAAATGTATTTCATTGTCACAGAATATTGTTTACAAAAAAGATGGTAACGTGGTATTATAAATGTAAAATTTCTAAAAATCAAGATAGATTAAGTAGTATGCAATCTGAAAAAAAGAAAATTTTAGATGAAGTTGCAGAGATTGAAACATATAAAAAAGCTAAAGAAATTCTGTTAAAGTTTGCACCTGATCAATTAAAAACAACTCCAGTAAGTGCATTGACTATAGTATTAATATAATTTTCTTTATTTTAACTCATTTTTCAGTTATCTTAACAGGTTTATATTTCAAACAATTAGTTATATGAAAACAGTTTGAAAAGGAAGGCAATGCATCTACTAAAAGAATCTTTTATTTTAGCCAGCAATAGAAATTCCTGAACAATCTAGTACACCACAATATATAAAATCTGCTACATCTCCTTTTGGGGAACTGAGAAAGCGTGTAATAATAAGTCAAAATCAAGCACTAAATGCGCAAAGCTGTGTATCTTCTAACACTGGCCCTGTCCCAGCTGGCGTAACTCCTGTTCGCAATTTACCAAATACTCCTCTTCAGAGTAGTGGTAAACTAGTCAATACTCCAAATTGGAATCATAGTTAGTATCTTATGGATTACAGTTAATAACTTTTATTTTTTTATTTCATTTGTATTTTATTGTCTTTTATTGTAAATTTATCAAAACAAAATCTTATATAATAGGGTCTCCTTTATTATGTTCATCAATCTTACCACGTCCAATATTGTCGCCGCAAAGGACTAATTTGGATCGAATAGTTGATTATCTCGTTGGGGATGGTCCATCTAATCGATATGCATTAATTTGTCGAGGTTGTGAGTCGCACAATGGAATGGCTCTCAAAGAGGAATTTGAATATTTTGGTAAACATTTTTTATAATCTGTCAGCAAGAATTATGTATAAAGATTTAATTATAGTAATAAATATTCAAAATATATGTATTTTTATTTTGTAGGATTTAGATGTTGTTACTGCAATTTTTGGAATCCTGCAAGGAAACAGAAGCCATCTGCTCCAAAACTAAAATACAATATTACATTTAATAATTCATCTTTAAGCAATTCTGAACATTTATCAACTAACATCAGTACAGAACTTTTGGAAGATGGACAAACTGAATCAAAGGGTACATCTGATTCAGGTTTGAAAGGAAAATAATACGTGATCTTAGGGGTATACCTTATTATGATCTTATTGATTTAAAAAAAATAATCTAAATCAAGAAATAAATTATTTTTAGATTTAGATATGAAAGCAGTTGAAAGATCTACAAAAACGTCGAAAGAGATTGAATCTATTACTGAATCAGAAGAAAATACATGTGGTAAGGAACTCAATAGAGTTAATAACAATTAAAATGTTTATAATTCAATATTTTTTCTAATAGCAATAATTGCAATTATATAGACTAACTAGATACTGCGGGATCGGAACGAAAAAAAGTACATAATCGTGAAGAAAGCATAGAAAAAATAGATATCGATGAATTTCCACCTTAAAAAAATATGTAAGTAATATGTAGAAGTAATTTCCATTGTAAAACTGTTATAAAATATGCGTACTACAATATATGTATACTATAAACATATATTATAGTTTTCATTATACTATACATGGAGATATACATACATACATACATATAAATGTACGGATATACATACATGTAAATATTTCCCTTTTTAATAAACTTTTTATATGCTTTTAAATGTTTATTCGCGTTTAATATTCTTGAAATTATTTTCGAAATGAATTCTGTAAAACGCAATGTTTTCTCTTTTGGTTTGCGTAGCCAATTGCGGGTGCTGATTTAACAAAATGTCTGCTTGCGTTTTGTGTTCTTAAAAGTACAAAACTATGCTCATTCGAGTACACGTGTGAATTGGTCTCAGTTTACATGGTAAAAATAGTGCTCGGTCGCCGACGGATTATCGTTCGAGGTAAATCTAACGATTTTTTCGGCATCGTTCTGTAATGATAGGAAAAGAGCGCGAATATCGAGAGACAAGTAACAAACATATCCCTTTGTGTGAATCATATCGCGTGTAATGATTTATTGTCAACGATGAACGTGCGAAATGTTTGTGCTTCGATGATCTTCATGCACGAAATTCATCGTGCTGCATAACGATATAAAACACCGTATAAAAACGCGGATAGACTGAAAATGTGTCACTCACAATTATTGGAACGCAATTAATCTTGTCACGATAGTTAAACATAAATAGCAACGGGAATTGTCGATCGTATCTTTACAAGTATTTTTCGACTACCTTCAGTGGGCGCCATAACAACGTCCATTTGTCTGTTACAATCATTGTGTGATAAGTGTTTATTTTTCCTATTTAATTGTTTTATATTTATTAATAACATACAATTTGTTCATCAATCTCATCGTTATTTTATCTACACTTGCGAAGTCGTTCATGTTCATTGAAACTCATACTACAAATGAGGGTATATTAGGTGGGGCAGATTTTGTTAACCCGGTATAATACACGTGTGGCCGACTTTTATGGAGAATGATTGTATCAATGTATAAATTATGTTAATATACAGATTCGTTCATATCGTATAAAATTATACTTTTTACAAAAAGAGTAAATGCTGATCATATATATTTTGCAATTTGTTTCAGTTTGTAATATATAATAAAAAATGATGAATGTACATTATTACTTATTTAATGTAATTATTTGTTACAGATCAATAAATATGCCAGAATTAACTGAACTCGACAAAGCTGCAAGCTCTGAACCTACTAAGGTCGAAGCAGCTGCAGCAGGGTCTGGAACTGATACAGATTCAGATGACACTATGCCAGAATTGGACGATGCAGGAGCTGGGGGTACTGTTGGTTTCCCAGGGACAACCGTCACTGGTCTTCCCATTGATATGGTTTCTAAAGCAAAACAAAGTCGAGGAGAAAAAAAAGCCAGGAAGCTTATGAGCAAATTGGGATTAAAGCCTGTATGTTGGATGAATGCAATATACCATATATTTTTTTATATATATGAATAAATAAATACTTGAAATTGTTTTGTTCAGGTGCAAGGAGTTAACAGAGTGACTATTCGTAAATCAAAAAATATTCTCTTTGTAATCAATAAGCCAGATGTCTTAAAGAATCCAGCTTCAGATACTTACATAGTGTTTGGCGAAGCCAAGGTAAAATAACTGGAAATCTAACTTGAAGTAGTATATTAGAGAAATAATATCTCAGAGAAGGTGATGATTAGTTTTGTGTTTCGCATATTATGAATTAAAGAAATGTAGAAAAAATTCCTTGGCAGACTGATACGTTTAATAATTGTACATTTTTTCAAATATTATGGTTTTTAATTATTTAACGAAATTATTTGTTTTACAGATTGAGGATCTCAGTCAACAAGCTCAAGTAGCAGCAGCTGAGAAGTTTAAGGAACCACCAGTTATTCCAGCAACTGAAGCTGGCGGTAGTACTACGGTAAGATATTGTATTTGTTTGCTATAAAAAACTCTAACGCAACATTTCATATTTGATATTAACTTTATCTTTTAACTTTGTATTTTTAAAGGTTGTTGCACCAATACAAGAAGAATCAGAAGAAGAAGTAGACGAAACGGGTGTCGAAGAAAAAGACATTGACTTAGTAATGTGTCAAGCCAATGTGTCTCGAGGGAAGGCTATTAAAGCTCTTAAAAATAATCAGAATGATATTGTCAATGCTATTATGGTAAGTTTACAAACGGAAATACAAAATTTTATAGAACACAATTATGTGATGATTTTACCAACGGTTTCGCATTTATTTTATAATCAGATTTATAATATTGTTGAAAATCTTGGCAGACTGATTAAATCTGTGTATAAAAAAAACGATTTCACCTATATCATTCGAAAACTTATACTTTGTTTTTTGTCGGTTTCAGGAATTGACAATGTGATGAAGCTACTTTGCAGTAGGGTATGCTACGTCGTAGCTATCATTGTGACATCATCTTATTTTATCATCTACGTCATCAGGAAAGAACATCATCCTTTTTTTCTCTCATTACACGTTGAAAGGATTAAGCTCGAATACTAAGAGGCATGGAGACCGTGATGTTTGTCTCAAAAGAATTCACATGTATATACATAATTCATATGAAAAAAAAATAAATACACTAAGGACACTATGTTGTTTGCGTGTTATTCCATAAATTTACGATATGAAATTAAATAAAAATCGTAGTAGACTTCGTTGACATCGTTATATAACGCTGGAATCATCGGTGCGCGAAATAATGGCGCGTGAATATTATTGATTATCAGCATTACGATGCGGTAAGACAATGGTGGTAATAAAGATTTATTTCTCACTTCTATCTTATCGACAGATGGTTAAATGTCAAAAAATTTCAAATTCGAGGAAATATGAATAGATGGCAGTGCATGATATATTCCACGAATTACAGATATTTACAACCTTTTCAAATAATTCTTCTGATCATCTAAATATGTATGTATATGAAAATATACAATTTTAATAATTAAATATTAAATAGTGAAACTGTAAAGAAATGGCAAAGTTAAATACATTTTACCTTATCAAAATTGCAATATCCTATTTCATATAAAAAGACTATTAGTTTTTTTCTAAAAATTTCATCAAACGAGAATAAACGATATAAGTACATACATCTAAAGTATAACTAAGGACGTCATTTTATTTTCTTTAAACACTTGTTTCATGTATACTCCAGTTTCTTCAGTTGGAGATAAGTAATGTCGGGGATGATAGCTATTCGCAATGGCCGTGCTCGACGAAAGTTTCATAAGCCGTTTCGCGCACATGTCGCGGCGCGCATCGCATCGCCGAGGGCTGGAAAAAAGCTACGATATTAGAGCGTGGACGTGCACCATTCTCTCTATCCGGCCGGGAATCCGCTAATATTTGAGATTTCGGTCTCGTATATGACGCTACCTACGGTGACATCTGGCACGGATCTTAAGACGCTTTATTACCGGCAAGAAGCGTTTGCAATATTGTCACGTAATAAAGGGACACCGCGAGGGAAACACCTGCGGGACACGAGTAATCGAATTTCCATTCGGTCCGCCATTGGATCTTTCCAGTGTTGCGTAAAACGGTTATAGATCGTTTTATAAGAATGACACGCCTTACCAAATGAAAAATGGCAATGCTTTAGTAATTTTGAATTTAACTTCTTGTCTTATGATATTGTGTGGAGATTTGTGATATTTGTGGACTAAAATTGAAAAATTTGTCGTGTTCGTAGTATGAATTATAGGTTAAGGTTAACTAATAACATGGATTGATTGATCAAATCAAACCAATTTACTTAGCGTTTTCATCGTACAATGTGAGAGATAGGATGACAATAATATATATATACTACGAACTTTGTAAGTTTTAAATGTTATTGTACACAGCGCAATTATTAATTAAAATTTAGCAGCTATCCATTTGAAAGTATACGTTTATTGGATCTGACGTTACAACTATTACAAATTTTGACATACAATTTTCGAAGTTGTCCAGTTTCCTATACTTTATAACACTTTATAACGCTAACAAAATATAACCTTATAACACTGAACAGATGAAATCATTCCATGTCTCACGCGGTTACAAATTAGATTTTATAGCAGATAATTAAACATATAATTAATTAAACAATTCATGTAAATATTGAATCTTTTTATCGCTTACTTTTTATTATATAGTCGAAGAAGCTGCGAAACAAAGTGAAGGATTCGACGTTTGCGAATGGAAAGACGTGTCACAGGAAACGGAATAAAAGAATAGTGAAGAAGGAAAAAGAGGATTGCGATCAAAGAGAAGAAGGGTAGAAGTGGTTGGCAGCCGATCCGTCTCCGACATGTCTGATTGTTCCCTTAACGATCGGCTGACAGCGAAGACGTATGTCGGTGCCATCAGATAATGCGACCGGCGTTGATGTGTACGCGGCCCATGGTACGCGTAAGCGTTTTGTAAACGCTTCGCACGTCTCCATGGTGGCGTTTGTTCAGCGACATCTTCATAACGTTCTGGACAAAAAGACTGTCATGTCGCGTCGCGTCGTTGCGTCATGGTCCACGAACATCGATTCAATCGATTCAAAAATTGTCGTATCTGATGTTCCATCTTCTCATCTTTTTAATTATTCAACGTTCATCATCAATATTCTTATTGAACAAATTTTCTGCAAATTCTTTAAGATCTATTTGATCTTGGTCGAATAATATGAAATAATATGAAAATCTTTAGGTTACAGGTTCGTGTTTGAGGGAAAAGAGCAATTTTGAGACACGTTTTATTCCATGGTGTAATTTTTATGGAAATTTAATAAGAAGACGATTATTTAATTACGTCCTTTTAGCCTGTTCTTGATCACTTTTTTAAAAATAAGTTAAGTAAGTTATTCAACCACCGATATAATTGTACTTTTTTCTAACTTGTAATTTAACTTGATTTTTAAATATTTTACTTATATTATATTATTTATTTATATTATAGTATCTATTCGAAGTCTATTTCATATTTTATATCTTGTTCGACCGTTCGCGGAGAGACGCGATTTCGAGGAAGCACGTCAACAGGAGTCGTAAATTCTCGTTACGATTATACAATCGACGCCACGAAATGATCGATCCCCTATTTCGTTTGGGATAATAGAGGTGATTGAATCAATTATAACACTGAGTTAACAAGTTACAATTTACACTTTATTCCAACAACTTGTAGACATAGACAGTTACACTCGGTCCGTATAGATATAAGTTTAACAGATGACTGATTTAAAGTAGATATAGACAGTGAAGAGATGTTGACTGATCTGAAGATGATGAACCAGTGAAGTTCGGTGACGATGCTGTCGCAGAGGAAAACTATCGCTGGGTGTTGGTTGCTACATCACCGGTCGCGTGCGGGTGGAAATGACCGTCGAACATGGGAAAACCCGACTTTCTCATTTTTTACCTGATGGAGCAATAGCCATAAGGAACCTCTTGATTTGAAGGTGTTTTATACCAATTAACGGCCTTAACGGTAAAATTGAAAAGCTTAGGTTTATGACAGTTCTTATGATTATTACTGTCCGAGTAATTATATTTGCACAGCGAGTAGCCGTCTTGACCGAGGGATGAATTCTGATTGATGTAGAGTCACCGGATGTAACATATCTACTATTGTGATATTTCGTTTCGGGTATGAAGAAATTGTTTGCAATTATTTAGTGCGCTGCACAGAAACATACTTTTTACATGCTGTGATGGAACAGAAGATCCAAGTGGTACAGAAAATATTACAAAATAGAAGGAATGTATCTTGAAATATTAGGTTGTCCGAAAAGTGTCTTTCTTTTATAGACACGTCTTTTACAACGATGCATCTTTATAGAAACATGAAACCTAATCTGTCGAATGTTGTGATCTTTATCTTGATAAAACAAAATGGATCATACGTAATTCGATAAAATAATATAAAACAGAAAGTGTTGTGCATCCATTATTTTCTTATAAAACGAAAGAAACTTTTTGGACGACCTAATACATTGCCTTGTAGATTGGAAGCTAATCTTTGCAGAGCCTCGGATGCTCGTGGTCTTCCAAAGCGCACAAAGATAAGCCACTCTTCAAACATGTGCGCGTTTCTTGTACTTCTGCAACACCACGCTGCTTCGTCGCTACTATATCAAAAGAACATTCGAATAAAATTGTCTCCTACTCGCTAGCTTCGTTAACTAAATAAAAATGAGACGTGATCACATACCACGAAAGGTTAAAGTTAAATCTTAAACTATCTAGAATCGTTAATCTTTAGAAATCGAATACACGTGTAATAGATGGTTGTTTTTAATGTGGTTTCCAGTTTTTCTAGATACTAATAGGCGTTCTATTATACGATTAAGTTACCTAAATGCTGCACGCGAATTCATTTGCAATGATGCACGGTTCCAGTCGATGAACCCTTGTTGAACTTTCTGTTCGTGTACAGTTCACGCGCCATCGTCGTGTTTAACAAGCCGTTGACGAGTCGTATGAACACGTTTCCCTTCGACGAGCGTGCACGTGTTCCTTGGGATCCTGGTGTTGGCGTGCGAGTTTGACGCACCACTTTTAAAACGGATTGACGCGCGTCGGTTTCCCGCTAATGGCAGGGTTCGCATAAACGCACAGACACACCGCGATAAGGCCAATTTGACGGATCGTTTCGCGTAGCCGACGAGCTGCCACTATGTTGTTTGTCTGTGAATATGAGACGATATGACGAATCCAAATAGACGGCCGAGAAATGGAAAGTTAGAATTTTCTGACGGTTGTTGTCGTTTGAAGATATCGGAAATTAATCGCGTGTTATGCAATCAGATTATATCCTTTGCGAAATGTCAAAGTACCAGAAATATCGCATATTAAGGAAAAAAGTAACTGTAAAACCAGCTTAAGACTTTTCATTCTCGTACAAATACAAGGCGCAAGAGATAAAATCAGATTTAGCAGTATGTAAGCAAAAAATAGTTCAAATCTATAAAAATTAGTATTACAATTTCATTTTATCATATCTGAAGTTCGATTTTTCAACAAGAATAAATAATATCTTCTATGTTCTTCTTTTTTATAATGAAAACTATCTATTTTTCTGGAAGCAGGAAAGGATACTTCAAACACGGCATACTTCGTTCCTTTAACCCTTTGCACTCCGAATTTTGTTTCCGAATTTCGTTAGCTGCAGCTGCCAACGTTTTTAAGTGTTTTATTTGAAATTTACTTTAACTAAAAAATAAGACAATTTAAATAAACAAAGGAAGAAAGAAATTCACTTAAATACCAATTTTATTCACACTATTGTTGTATTTTGTAATTTTTAAGCGTATGATATATCTTGTAACAATTTCCAGGATACAATCCTGCTTTTCTTCCGCACGTTTCGGACTCGACAAAGGAGCTCCTGAGATAAAAACTGATGTGGAGTCACACTCGACATAGGAGTGCCAAGGGTTAATACGAAGTTAATTCGTGTTAATATGCAGAAATATATAATGCAACGATATAAAAGATCAGAGGTACATACAGTGTATTAATGTAATAAATAATATAAATTTTATCCAACGCTATCCGACAACCT
The DNA here is from genome assembly GCA_014737505.1 of Bombus sibiricus. Lineage (NCBI taxonomy): Eukaryota > Metazoa > Arthropoda > Insecta > Hymenoptera > Apidae > Bombus > Bombus sibiricus. Next base: position 1,033,540 of record JACXIM010000076.1, on the reverse strand, counting down.
TCCATTTATCTAACAAACTTCCATAACTTTTTCATTCAAGCACACGTGACAACAAATGCACGCACGTAGCCTAACAATCATGCACATCGGATACCCGTGAAAGTGCAAGTTACAAACTCAAAAGAAGAACGAAGAAAGTGGAACAGGGGCTCGAGCGGAGAAGAAAAGATCCATCGAGCCATGTGGCAGGCGCAAACGGTGTGAGTAATGGCGTCGACCAATCGCTTCCAGCTCTTAAAACACGAACGCACCTCTTATCCCACTCTCCCTTCTTTTTTCTTCTTTCTCTTCCTTTTGCATCTCTTTATAGGTACGTCTTTCCTCTTTCGTTTAACCGATGAGACGCGTATAATAACGAGCGAGCTATCATCAACGGGATCATTATCATCGATCGATCCACGGCCTTCGCGTTCCCCCTTCTTCTTCACCCTCTTTTTTGTCTCTCTTTCGCTGCCTTTCTCTCGTTTCTCTTTCCTTATCGTCGATACAGGATAGACGCATATGTAGAGAGGAAACAGGCGAACGGCCACGCACACACAGCATGGCAGAAGGAGTTTAATCACGAAATTATAGCGACCGCGTAACCTCGGTGTCCATGAAGACGTAATATTTTTCGGCCGGTACGAAACGATTGTTTACAGCCATCGGGTATCCTCAGCGAGGGCCTGGTGATTTCGCGGCCACGAAAAACGAACGAGCACGCGTGGCGTTGGCCGATTTTCTGCGCCCTCTTCGCTCGACCCTCTGGGCCAGATGCTCGGCGCGCTCGAATTAAGCAATGAAATTATCGTACGCGCCGCACCACAGCTTCGCTCCATATTTACTGCGCCTCGAAAACGCTCGATAAATATTAATACCGATCCCGACAGAGATTGAAACCGCCGCGAACACTTGGATCGCCTCTTCCCTATTATCGTTGCTGTGTGTTCGCTTCGTATCGTGTTCCTTCGCCTGTGTGTTCTTCAAGCGTGCTACGAATGCGCGTTGAAATTGATAAGCAAGAGGGAAGAAGATATCGACTGTTCTCGATTAGGGTAAGTATAGTTCTAGATATCAATATGATATGTATCAATATGATACAGTGGTATTTTGGTTATACGAGTTTTGTTTAGCGGAATGCTATTTTATGTATTGTAATACTCGAGTAATTATTGTTTGTTAAGCTCTTTCATCTCTATCTATGCGTTTTTACGTAGCCAATCATCGTTCGATATGTATGAATTGTATGTGAATGTATGTATGTATGTACTTGATGTATGAATTGTAAATGTGAGTTTGAAGCTTGGACGTTTAAAATTGTTTGTGTGAATTGTGACGTAAAAATATCCAGGCAACTGGGATTAGGAGCGGTTTTCTATAGAAACCTAGAAGAGAATTCAATTGTCCGCATGTTTAAACAGATTCCTTTAGGCTGAGGTCACTTATCCGAACGTGAACTTGTGTGAAAGTAGTGTGGAAGATCAGTGAACTGCTACTATTCTACGAACTGTCTGTTCTTCAATGGCTTTAGATAAATGGAATACTGTCTTAGCTACAGAATATCGAACGATGCTGTGATTACAATATAAACGAAGAAATAAATCATTTTAATCACTATGGTTTACATCGAAGTACTAGGAACAAATGGGATTTTTAACGAAGGTTTCACGCGACTCAACTTCTTATTTAGAAACTTGCAATCCGAAATGCATTACGGTTGAGGAGTACTTAGTTTTGGACCGAGAACGTTTCGTTGCGCTTAATTCGATCGTTACACGCGAACGTTCCATTGCCGTGGTCTTAATTGCGTTATTGAATAAAGTTCTTTGTGAAAACGGGGACAACTGGCCGGTACAAGGAGGTAAGAAGCATCGGTAGGACTTCGCATAAATGGCTACCAACGATTCACTGCTAATACTTTAACAGTGCTTTCTTAATAACAAGAACATTTCAAATCCATTTTATTCAACTTCATATCATATACAAGAAAACAATATCAGAGGACGTATTTTATTTACCAACTTTCCTTTTTAACACATTATGGTCTCTATTATAGGTATCCCAATTTTGTATTATGGTCCTTGAATTTTCGTCTTCAATTTCACCGTTGTTTTAACAAGCAACGTTGTTTTTAACGTTTTAAGAAATACTTTAGCATGCTTGTACTTAACCATTCATCCCATACTCGATGTTATGTATATTTTTATAGATAATTAGTTAACTAAATGATAAAAGTATCCGTTTTTAATGAAACTAATTTTAAATTTTAGCGCGTTGTGTCTTCATTGCAAAACCGTTTGAAAAAGTGTTTTTACCATTAACAATTAACAGAAAATAATTTTTTTCACAGTCTAAAAGAATCTTTTAAGCGTTTTTAATTTAAAACTAAGCCAAATTTAAACCATTTCTCACAAATAGGAAAAATACGATTAAGTGATTGAAATGATCCATTTTAGAACGACTCAAAGAATGCAGTAGGGTTGAAAAAAGTATAGAATTAAGAATGAAAAAAATATTATATGTACTATATACATATACATAAAGCGTTTTGAAGGACAAAACAGGAGCAAAAAATATGAAAGAAGTTTCTGTATCTGTAACAACTTTTCAAATTGACCAATGGCTGGACTTCCGTGGATCGAACTCATCAAAAATCTGTCGGTAAGCAGCCGTTTCCTGGTGAGAAACGAGCCGCTGAAACCGCAAACGGTCGTCAGAAATATCGGTTTCCGTTCTTTGGGAGATTTCCCAAACGTTGCTTGAAGAAATATCCTGAATCCATCGGTCGACCAGCAGTAAAGCATAGAATGGGCGTGGAATTAGCGGTCCGGCGCAAATGGTGGTGCTTCAATGATTCGGACGTAGCTTGCTTCTTCGCCGGATTATCCCAGAAGTAGCTGTTTTCGCTGGTAATATGGCGACGTCGTGCAAGAACAATAACCTTTCCGATCAGCAGAAACCGCTCCACGCTCTCCCATCTTGATGTTAACGTTGTCCAGCATCGAGAATTTCTTCTTTCGCGGTGTTTACTCCGAACTGGATGATCGATGACCCTGGAATGAAGAAAGTTGCCACGATTATCCTCTTTCGCCGTTCAGTTCATATAGCTCATAGCAGTTCATATACGGAAGTTCATATAGCTCTGTGAATCGACGTTTCTTTCGTTCCCTCGGTTCGAAAAATCGCGTTCACTAGCGATGAAATTATAACTATAGAGGTCTCGCGGCCGATTATTCTTTTATGATCATAGAGAATTATTTAATTTTTTGAACTATCGTTTCCTGTATTTGTTGGATGTTCCAAGGCTCCTTGTTTAATATAGCAGCGTATTGATTGGCAATTAAGTGATTGGGTATTTTAAATAAGAAGGAAAATTCAAAATTTTTGCGTAAAAATATAACTTTATTCAATTAGGTATTGTCCGTTTTTTGTCGATGACCTTTTGCCAGCAAAAATCTGAATTAAATGTGACTTTACATCATCAGCTTCATTAAAAATTTTACCATTTAAGGAGTTCTGCATGGGACGAAATAAATGGTAATCTGAAGGCGCAAGGTCAGGGCTATATGGTGGATGTGACAACACATCCCAACCTAAGTTCCAATAATTTTTGCCGAGTGACCAAAGATGTGTGGGGCGTTGCATTGTCATGCTGGAAAACAACACCCTTAAGATTTGCCAATTCTGGCCGCTTTTCTTCAACTGCATCGCTCAGTTTGGCAAGTTGTTGAACGTACACGTTTGAATTAACCGTTTGGTTTCTTGGTAAAAGTTCAAAGTACAGAATTCCTTTATAATCCCACCAAACTGACGGCATAATCTTTTCTTGGTGAACCTCAGCTTTTGGCGTCGTCTGGGCTGGTTCATCTTGCATCATCCACGATCTTTTCCAATTAACGTTGTTATAGACTATCCACTTTTGGTCGCCAGTAATCAGTCGTTTCAGAAATGGATCAATTTCGTTGCGTTTCAGAAGCGAATCGCAGATGCTAATGCGTTGCGTCAAATGAATTTCCTTAAGCTGATGAGGGACCCATAAATCGAGTTTTTTGACATAGCCAAACTGTTTTGATTTTTTTCAATGCATGTATGCGATACATTGAGCTTCTCTGCAATCTCACGCGTTGTGCTATGACGATCTGAACCGACAATGACCTCGATATGGGTCTCATCAACTCCAACTGGACGGTCAGATCGTTGAGCGTTTTTCAGTGAAAAATCACTAGAACGAAATTTGGCAAACCAATTTTGACTCTGCCTTTCTTTCAAGGCTTCATTCTCATATACGGCACATAGCTTCTTGTGTGCTTGCGACGCGTTCTTGCCTTTTCGGAAATAATACAATAAAATATGTCTGAAATGCGCGTCTTGTTCTTCCATTTTTAAATTGGGATAAAAACGAAACTAAATAACTCGATAGAATTTTTTTACTAAATTAAAGGTGGAAGTCCAAATAACAAGAAAACAATATAGGTTACGTGCTTTGAACACGCTGACAAAACAAAAGAATGTGCTAAGACCACGTATTGACATAATCCGCAATCATTTAGTTGCTCAATAGACGTTAGAACAAGATTCGATAGATGGTAGAATTGACCCTTTCAATTTAATTCTCAAAGCGAAATGAAATTTCGTATGCATCGATCCATTCGGTTAGGAAAATTTGATACTTTTAATATTTTTCGCTTCTTTGGTAAAAGTGAATTCTAACAGTAAAGTTTCTTACTACGACGTTGTACATATGTATGTTAATAATTTATATATGTATACGACGCTATAGTGATTTGGTCTGTGTAAGTAGGTACTTGTATCATCAAGTTGTCGTATTATTATAACGTCAGTTTCGTTGTTAGGAAATCATATCCACTTTATAAAATTTAACATTTACAAAATTTAATTATTTTTAATTAATTAATACAAAGACTACCAAAACATATTATAATCGAAGAAGCGAAATATTTGTGTGTGATTTTAATTCGATGGCCAAGAACTGTAAAAATCCAGCCAAAGATCGATCGGTTAAAAAAGATATGCCGATCGTCAAATTTGTTACGTTTACAATTTCCTTTCAGAATTAGGGCTATGGGAAAATCGGCCTGTTTCTCGTCGAACAAATTCTTCGGCGTGACGAACGGCGAAGTCATAATATTTAAAGCGACGAACCGATCGCGAGACATCGGATTTGACTTGAGTTTTTGGAATGTTACCTGAGGGAAACGTGCGGTTCTTTTGACTGTGCCGCGTGACGAATCGTTCTAGTATCAGTTTCCAGGTTCGATACTTTCTGCGTTAAATATCGCGTGGAACTTTGGACCTGAGGTACCTGTGCACGCTCAGGACGGTTTGCAAGATTTTCTTTGAGATTAGGCGGAAAGGCGGGCTGTACGTTTGTTGTTTCGTTTCAACAGCGTCGCCTGTTGCTGCACGTGTGTAGTCGAGGATCGTAAACAAAGTGGAAAGACGAGTCGATTATCTCTGGTGAAAATATGCTTCGTAGTATTTTTCAGAGTTAATTCCTTTACTGTTGACAGGAAGTAACTGGATAAACTCGTTCGTTTCGCAATGATAAAAGACACAATGCGTTCATAAATATATGGCGAGGGAAGTGTCGAACTTTCCCGAGGGCTTCGCCGCCATTACGACGCTTGCGAAGCGGCCTCAAGCGACAGAGGATAATTGTAGCACGGAAGCTTAAACGACAGTGGGAAGTGGGTTCGATATCGATGTATCAATTTGAAGTTTCACTGAAAATTTTGATTATTTTAAACACATGAGAAAACTCTAATGAAAATATTCTTCTTTCGATTTCCTGCCTATCGCTGTTGCTCTTAACTGAAAAACTTAATGAATTTTTCATTGGATAACGATAATCCTAATAGCTCTTAACTATATCTACATGGATGTAAAATAAATGTATTTTATTATCGGTCTCTGGTGACCGGAAGTATCGACGAATTAAATAATCAGTCCTCCGTGAGATCCTACAGTAACGAAATTAAAACACTCGTATAAAATAATAAGATAATTCTATAGTTTCCAAAATAAAGCAGGCATTTTCCGATTGTAATCTTTCATGGTTATAGAATAATTTCAGGTCAAACAATTCCATTCCTACGAATCTTTCCATTCAATCCTACGACGTTTTAATCTTAAATCAATTCGAAAGAAGAAAGAAACGAAGTTTTGGTTCAATTTTTGAAATTTAACTCTTGCACCTGTCCACAGTTTACTTGCCCCTCTAAAGTTGCACTTCTTGCAATTTCACAAACTCACCCCTGAGAGTAGAGTAAAATTGTGATCAGGTTGAGGGAAAACAGGCCACGCGATCCGGTGTGTTGTCCGCGCGACAGCTTTGGCCATGCGGCTGAGCGCGGCCGAAGAAGGTAATACGGTCGAGGAGCAAAAGGGCCGAAAGACATCGTCCGTCGAGTAATTACATGCCCCGGGAGAGGCCGGCAATGGGATCCGAGGAACCCGTGCGGTTAGAAGTAGGTGGTTAAGGGTTTAGGTGTGCCGCGGTCTCCGTCAAGCCGAGCGGAGGCGGAAGGGGGCAAAGGTTGTTAGAGGAAGAAGAAACAATACAGAGAGGGAGATAATAACACGAAGGAGGGAAAGAGAAAGAGACAGAGAACGAGAAATGGAAAGAGAAAGAGAAAGAAGAAGAGAAAGAGGAAGAGAAAGAGAAGCTTTACCTCTATATAGGTTGCCGTGACGTCTCCGTGGTGGGATAGTCGGCGCGAGAGCACTATATTACATCATTGGCGGCCATTTTGGACCACCCAAGTCGCTGTCAGAGCATAAAAAATATGAAGTTCTTTTAGGGCCGCCTTTTTTCCGTGCCGCCAGCGGCGCGGCTCTGCCGGATCGTACCGTAACGCAGAAAGGCGGCGCGAACGCTCGAGAAAGAGAGAGGAGGAAAGGAGGATCACGGAGAAAGGAAGACAGGGAGGAGGTTGTTGGAACGAGGAGAGAACGAGTCTAGTACGGGCTGCAGCGAACACTGGAGGGAAAAGAAAGGGAGGACGAAGAGAGAGAAGGGGGTAGAAGAGGTGGTGAAGAGGTTGCTGAGGAGCTTCTTTATTGGAGAGACAAAGAAGGAAGCGCACGAGAGGAAGAAAACGGCGTGGGCTTCGAGAGAAAGATTTAGAAATTGAAGAAACGCGCGGGAAGGTGTCCACCGCGGAATAATAGGGCGCAAGAGGAAAATCCTGGAGGTTGAGGGATGAACAGAATTTCGAGGTACGAGCTTCCAAAGGAAAAGTGGAGAGACGCCGACGAAAGGAAGAAGAATATCGACGATGAAAATGTCGGTATATTTCGCTGGAAAACGTGGGAAAGTGATGAAACCAAACAAATTCGGAAACCAACAAATATTAAAAGAATAGGAAGATTCATTCGTGGAAAATCAATATCGTGGTTGGTTCCGCTTAATCTTAATTTTCCGCTTGTAAATGATGCGCGATAACTTAACTAGTCGTCCCCGTATGAGAAACATAACTTGCCGAAGACTATGATAGAAGATAGAATGAATGGTATGAAAAAGGATGGATGAGAAAGAATTCCGGGAGTGGGACGACCACGCAAAGGGGTAGAAGAAGGCACGATCGGATAGGTGAAAGGAGAGAAATAAGGGCTCAACGAAGGACGAAGGTGGCGAGAGGCTGCAGGCTCTGTTCGCGAGCAACGTAAAAGAAAGATGTACTTATGTAGTTAAGCCGGCGTTAGATCGTTTCGTCCGCCATCGCCACGCCGTGGCGCACTTTTTAAGCTCTACGATTACTTATCTCTTTCCTCCGTCCATTCTCTCCCGTTCCAGCGTGATGAATCGCGACTATTCTTCATGCCGCGCGGACGCCCCGCGATTTAGCTTATGAACAATCATTAAAATCACCCTCGAAAAATCGTGGTTCCGCTTAATTTTAGGTTTATGCTTATACTGCAATGCTTCAAACTGTATATTAAATTACTATGATATATTTGTGTGTTTTGAAACCTTTTTTTAAATTTTGTTTAATAATCAAAATGAAACGAATTCTCGTAGTCGATGAAAGCACCAATTTATATGGTTGTTATGTGAACGAAGCTTGCATTAATCCGGCAATCGCTTATCGATTGCACCATCACACGAACGAAATTGAGCTTACAGGGTGTTAAAGGTAACGTTTTCAATTCCGGCTCCCACACCGGAGGCAGTAACGAGCCATCAAGTCTCCCGGTAATCGAATGCCAACTGCGGTCTTGTGTTTGCTCTAACGCCTTCGCGAGAAACATGAAGCTAACTAATCGCTATCTACGCTTACGTGTCTCTGAGGAAATACTACTTTCACTTCTAAATTTATACATATATGTCGTCCAATTGACATTCGTTGCTTGTTTTTCTGTATTTTAATCGAATTTAGAGACTTTTTCCACGGAACGGCTAGAATCTGGCCGAGGAACGTTAAAACCGATTTTAATATTAAATATGATAATATTTTTCGGAAGTCTCGAATATACAACTGTGGATAAAATTATTTACTAAATTATTGAGAGTAGATACATAATATTGCTAAAAAGTACAGGCTGAAAGTGGTGTAAGTCAGTTCATCGTTACTGTTTATAAAACGATGCTCTACGTTTATTGTCATAAAAATTCGTTCTATTTTCCACCAAGTGATGAAGACGTATTGTAACAGAGGATGAAGTTATAATTTAATGAATTATGAAACTAAATGGATGATATCTGTAAGAGTTGTGATACGTAATTGAATTAAAGTTTATTAAATTCTCTCTTCCATCTTTCTGCGGTTCTTAGCTAAAATTAGTAACCAATTAGACTTTTCCTAGATTTTTCACTTCTTGAAAAACGAGGCTGACTAATGTGTTTGGACATAGTGACTCAGTCGTATTTAGCACTCGACGAGTTAATGACCTAGTCAAAACTCGAAAGTCATTCGTTTCCTTGAAAATCTTCCCTAATTTATTTTCTCCTTTTTTTTTCACGAAGAAAAAGAAACTTGGGGGAATATTCATTCCAGATGAAGATAAGTCACGCGGTTATCATGTTCACCATGATGTTTCTTCGTGGTGAGGCATACAGAAGAACAGAGGGAACGATTATTTTCAAGGCAATAATTCAAGGCCGGTCGGTTAAACGAAATATCTCTTAAAACTCGGCGCAAAGATTAAACGCTAGCACAATTAATCACCATCGACGGTTAAACTCCTCGCGAAAATCGATATATCGCGCGCGCCATCCTCCCCGGTAACCCTTGCGCAAGACGCACGCTCGTGATGGGTGAATTTATTATTGGTAATCGTGAATAACGACTGAGCTCGATGTTTTCGACCTTGAGAAATCAGCCTTCGTAGCAGTGTCGGCTGAACGGCACGCAATAAAAGCGGAAGCTAATTACGTTTATTAAACGTACGAGTCTTGGAGATCGAGTCGTATCTATTAACCGTAAATATCATGGTTATTGGAACGGATTTATACATCTCCTCGATCCTCGTTTCCTCGTTTTGCTATTAGAACACGCGTTTAATCATCTTTTGTTAACTCTGGGTTACTGCAATGATCGTTTTATCCTGAATTAGGTCCTCGTCCTTTTGATAGAAATAATCCAGTCTTGTATAGCATGGTTTAAAAGAATAATTATATAACAAAAAATATTTATATGTTATGATATACATATAATTATAGAGAAATATTTATAGATATAAATAGAGAAAGTTCTTACATCAGAGTTAATTCAAATATTTTAAGTTTGTATTGGCTTGAAATATTTAAAAATTCGGAAGCTATTCTGTGTTTGAAAATGTAACAAATATATTCGTAAATCGTATTTAAAATGTATGTGTGTATAATATATTCTAGTTCATTTAATTTGATTAATGATCATGCGCTGACAAGTAAGATCCTGGTATTCATGTCGAGGATCTTCAGAGTAATTTGGAGAGTACTTTTATCTCGACCTTCGTTATTTATTCATTTCCTGAAATTCATTTGAATATTAAGTGTTTCTCTTACATTTTAACAGGACTCTTAATACCATACTAATGCTTCGTTAATTACAATCTTTCTTCAAACATCTCCTTTTACAGAACTAGTTCAACGTGTCTTTGGCATGGTTACTTTCTTCAGAAGTCCCGTAATTGCGATCCAACTTAGCTCGTTACTAACGTTAGTTTGAACATACCCAGAAAATGAGTTCTAATTTAATACACCTCTGACAATTTCCATTTAAATAGCCGATTTTACTCGACCAAGCAGTCCAAAATGGATACTCGTAGCTTCATCGAGCAGAAATAAAATTCTTGAGAAAAAGTAGCGACGCAAAATTTTGTATGCTAGATTTCTAAGAAGCAACGCGATCTTCTTCAAAATTGTGCTTTTTCAAAGTTCCAAAGTACATCGATGGAAACGTTTTTCCTACTTCTTAAAGCAATGTTAACTCTTTAGAATATTTGCTTGATTGATCACAATGTTTTTAGTGTTTCAGATTGTGTGAAAGTGAATGTTACGATATAAGAAATTACAGTAGCGACTATAATTTTCTTTGCTGTTAAAAATTCATTGACCGATGATCAGTGCAATTTTCATGGAGAGCTGCTTGCCACGTCGTGATGCAGCATCTCTCTTTCACCAAACATGCAATCATTTATTTAGCAATTGCTCTATATCGATGAAATCAATTAACACGTGCGTATTACGCCAATAAGATCCATAGATCGTAATAATTCATTTGTTTTTGTCAGAGTTACAGGTACGCGTCCATTCGAAAGTAAATCAACCGCGAGTTACTTTTGACAGCATTTCTCGTAAGTGGACGCTGCGTTGAAAGTGGCTATCCAATCTGATAGTGACTCGAATAATCGCTCTCAACGCGGTATTCGCTTGCAAGAAGTATTCTCGTGAACAACTCGCGATAGCTTTACTCTCAAGTGAACACTTACTTTACCAGTCAGGCAATGAGTTATAAGGAAAGTAGTTTCATTATTTTTTGATCAGACCGCATATGCGAAACCATACATACAATGTCGACAATCGGCATACTGTTCTTTATTTATTTGACACATTTACAATGGGACATTAAAATCGACAGATAGGTATTTTTAGATTGCATATATGTGGTATTGTTTCGAATGTGAAAATTGAAATGTGAAGATTTGAACGTGAAAAGTATTTTATAATAATTCATATTGAACACATATGTGAGGTTCTACGATATAAGAACAGATATTGTATGAAGATTATTTATTCGTACAATATCGTGGGAAATGAAAATGGGGCGCGCGGTTCACGTGTTAACATTAGAACTACCACACCAGTAAAATTGATTGGTTTTACAATTTTATTTTAAAATTCCTACTTTATGTTATATTTTTTTCCGCAATGATGTAACGACTTTCGCAACGATAACTAAAGGAATAATATAATGAATTTTATTTTGTTTTTTATGTATTTAAACTCAAAATAATTTTGTATCAAAGCTACTTATACCAATATCAGTCAAAATGACCGCTACTTGTCAAAGTGTAAAAGGATCCTACAATCTGTTTATCGAACCTCAATTAACCAGTTTCCTCGTTTTGAACAACTTGCCACACGTTTTTAAAATTTTTACCGCGTATCATTCGATATGATGATATCAGTTATGAGGAAAATTGCGGATCTATCGCTAGATCGCTAGATGCTAACGCTAGAAATACCACAGCAGTAAAATGACTGGTTCTACAATTTTATAAATGTGTCAACGCTCGTTTAGGGATCATGTTCCCAGATGGATTACTACATAACATGGAATTGCTTCTGTAAGAAAGTAATACATCAATAAATATAAAAATATTCTACTATTACGTATTTTTTAAAGACCAGTCATTTTCACTGGTTTTGGCGGAAATAGCTTCGCGTTAACTATCGGTAATTCTATTGTTAAACATGCGCGTCGAAAACTGCATTTTTGCTTGGTCAAGAGATAACCACGTTTATTTGGATAGAGCTGAAATCTCTTCTGATCTCTCGTAAAGTGACGAATGAAAAATCGTTTAGTTTATCACGGAAGCGTGGTGAATTCGAAGTCGATCGATTTAATATCGGGATGGAGAAAGCACGGTCGACAAAAGGACGAGCAAAGAGGAAGCCGAGATACAAATTTATTCGCGGAGCGTGTTTGGTAGGCGTTGGAAGTGACGCAGCCCGCGCGGCCAATTTATTCCGGCGTGGTAAAGGTACCTTGAGAGCGCGAGAAGACGAAGCTGCCGCCGCGATCAAGTCATTCCATTATCTGAATTGAGTGCTGCTCGTGGGTACCTGCAATCAGTTTTTTTCCCCCACTCTGAGCTTCGCTTCTGCTTCGTATCCTCTCGTCACGCCCTCGACATCTCTCGCCGAAATGAATGCACTTCAGAGAAAAAAAGTGAGAGATCAGAGGGTTGCTTGGTGCAGCTGCACATCGGGTATTACGTGTAATAAGCGATTCTTCTTATCGTCGTTGTTCTCTGTTCTGCGCACGACGTTTAGGTTGTTTGTCGACTTTTATAGGTGAGAAATTATGCTGTTGGACGAGAGGTGGTATTGTTTTGCAGTATATTCGTTTAATGGAATGGGATCTTTGTTTTGATTATTCGATTGTGGATGTAAGAACGTACAGAATGTATATAATGTGGAAAAATATATAAAATATTTAAAGCGAAGGACTTATTTTAATGTTTAATGGATGAAACATCTGTATTTAGATTTTATATATTTCTTAAATTATTGTTATTATATATATTAATCACCAAGTTCTTCTATGCAAAAAATTAATTGAAATTTTAGTGCGTTCTTCCGATAATTAAGAGGACGTGACGTCATGAGAAAATAGTTCATATTCATTAAACAGGAACAGTATTAGGTAACGGTATTAGCATGACGCGATCTTATTCAGGTTACGAAGCAAAATCGTGAATTCGAAGTAGATACATTTATGTAATAAAACTGTTATCTTTCATGCAATTTCCTTTTTCTAAAAATTATATATACATATAAGCTCGATGATGAAATTTTTAGTCAAAAAAATTATGGTAACCAAGAATCCTAAGAGTAGAATTTTCTAAAAAATATTTGTTATTTTTTTCTACATTCCAACTATACGAATACTTTTATCTCTCATTGTAATATTCATGCCGTCCTTCGATTTCCTCGAACATTCCTCAATGAACACCTGTAAACGATCTCAGAAAGCTTCGTTTTCATAAATGTTCGATGCGAACCATCATTTCCTTCGATATTAAAATAATCATGGATTTCTACCGTGCAATAATCGCGACTAAATGTGCACGTCGGATCTGACCGGTTCGTAATTTACGTCGAGCTCGTATGATCCAGACGTTTGTCTGGTGCCGCGACTGCGTCTCTTCATTTTTCGTAGAGAGCGTGTGGAACGGTTCGATCAACGGAAGCGGCGTTCAATGTCTCGAACAAAGTGGACGAAGGGGCACCCCTCGAGCAACAACAACTCGCCCCGAATTACAGGATCATTAAATCCAATTTGGGATTAAAATATTGCCTGCTAATAAGAATCGCGCCAGCCGCGTATGTAGCTCGCGCATAATTGCATTATTACGCTCTCCCTTTTAGCGAACAAATTGCCCCCCTGTCTCTTTGCCGTGAAACCGACCGATTCTTTCTTCCCCTTCCTATATCCCGTCGTTCCCTCCCATTATTTTCTCTCTTTCTTTTATCATCATGATTTTGTTCCACCATCTCACCGATTTCGTGAGAAATTACGCGGCGAGCGAGACGAATATTCCTGTTCTTGAAGCGCTCTTTGAGAAAGATAGCCTGCCCGAATGGTTCTCTTGAAAGATTGCGTTGAAAGGTTTGAATAAACTCACCGGTAAAAGCGTGTGTTTTTCATACGAACGCGTAAGTGAAATAAGGTGGATAGATCAGACACGGATGGCGCGAGATGTGAATTTTAAGAAGCATCGTGCGTAATTATTTTCTCATTTAGATCGGTCGCTTGATAAATTCCCAAATGGCTTATTAATATTATAATTCGAGTATGTTTGTATGAGTTTGCGTGTGTGTATCGTCGTAATTAAAATTACACCTAACTAGTCACGTTATATCCTCGTTCGTTTATGGATATGTGGTTGTTCTCTTCTCTTTATCCACGACCCTTCACGTCAACTTTCCTCTCTGACAAGCCTTGCACCGAGTATCGACACTTTCGTGTGAAATTATGCAAGTCTCCACGCCAGTTTAAGTCGCTAGTTTAATTATTTCATCGCTTTTTATTCCAGCCATCGTGTTTTCCCCCTTTCTTCTCTCTTTCTCTCTCCTTGTCCCTGTTTCACGTAATTTCACTTCCCTCTATGTCTCTTAATTTTTTTATTTATTTCTTTAATCTCTTCGGATTTCTTGTTGATATTTTATATTGTTCCTCTTTTATTTCCTCGGTCTCCTTTATCCTTGCGTCATCGTCCACGTAAACTAAGTCCGCGTGAAAATAATCGGTGAGATCATCCATCGTGAACGATTTTTCTTCATGGTGTATCTACCACCTACATAAAGGGTGAGCCGCAAGTATGGCGCGAGAGATTTTACAGTTCAGAGCACTTTTCGCCGCACGAAGATTCATTTTTCAGAATAATTTTCACATTCTATCGAATACATTCGACTGAGACTTTGGAAAAATTGGAACTAACTGCTGTGTTTAGTCAGATAAATACGAAGTCTGTATTTCAGCACGACTAACACGAATTACGAATTATTTGCAAACGAAATTCGCCGGCTAATGAAACATTTAAAGAAAGATTATTCTTATCGTTAGTTGCAATATATCGACTTCCAGCGTTGTAGTATAGTATTTCGTGAACATAAGGTAAGGAATATTCTTCGATTGATGCTAAAAATCCTTATGTGAAATTTCTTGGATTTCAGAAACGCCGTAATTGGAATAAAAAGCATAGCTCGCAAATAAATTTCGCTCCGATGTTTTTATTAAACAGTGTCCATCACTAGTATTACATTTCTTAGTGGCACAGTAATTTTACAAAAAGCGTTATTATACCAAAAGGCAGTAGAAACGTTATAAAAATTTATGTGTACGTATTATATTTCGGAAACAAAGACACGACTACCGATCATCGGATCAAACTTGTAATTTACTTGTCACTTACTCACATCTCTAATCATTTTATCTCGATCAATTGGTAGCAGAAGTTCATATGCGTGCTCGGAGAATTTTTTGTTTATAAATCAACGACCATCCACAGCTTTTTTTCAGCTGATCCTCCACCCTTATTTATTATGTAATTGATCGTAATTGCTGAGGGAAATTCTTGTTACCGTTTCGATTGGGTAAGCATCGTTGCTCGCGAATATGGCGAGTTAACGGATCGGTGGCAGCTCGTCACAGAAAATCCGCCACGCTGCCTTTTACAACGGCTCGTTGTTACGTGAACGTCTGAAACGCGAGCTATTTCCTTTAACGGGCGTAAACCGCGTTCACGCTGGTCAACATTAAAATGGCGCGTGTGTTCAGGGAAGCCGAACGAACGTTCAACGATGTCGAAACCCGTCTAAACTGTTGAATTATATTTATTTATACGGTCCGACACGGCCACTTTACCTCGAGATTATAAATTTCCTCATTTAAATTAATATCATCGAGATATCTAAAATGAATTCCAAATAAATGGTTACTCAAATAAGAGACGATAACGTTCGATAAGAAAATGAAATTACCGTATAACGTAGCAAAGTTTATTCCTCAATAACAAAACGATTAAAACACACTGAAACATTTTTGAATTAGTTTAGCCTAATAGGAGTATAATAGATCCTTATTGCACCTAAAACACACGATATTTTGATTATTCTGTACAGAGTATAAGATTGAATTTTAAGTATAACCGTATCCATGCTGTATCTAGTTTTATTATTAGGAACATAAGCAATAAAAAATGGGGTAATAAATTTCGAAATTATATTTCTTTTTAAATAAATGCTTATGCCAGCCATTATCCTTTTCAATGCATATACATATAACATTTCGAACGCTTTCGAGATCTTTTTCTATGGCTGTTTCCGGTAGCCTCTGAAACATGTTTATGAGAAATTATTCTATAATTTTCAAATTCACGAACGATGATCAAATGTTTTCGTCGATTATTCGACAAATATCGTGTACTTCTAATGTAAAATGAGCCAGTAGTCATGCCAATCGCGAGGGTTAGTACAAAAGACGCTTAAAAGACTCAAGATGCAGCACGGAAACGCATCACGATCGCAAAGGAAGAGGATTTGGAAGCAGCGTGGTGCGACATTCGTTCTCGTCCAGGTGGCCAGCGCCATCAGCGAGAAGAACACCGCGATAGGACGAACGACGGGGAGAAAGGGGGATGATCAGTGGTAGTTTAAACGTTAAGGCCGAAAGTTTCACGAGACTGGAAAGCTCGAGGAGAAGTCAGGCCCACGAT
The DNA here is from genome assembly GCA_014737505.1 of Bombus sibiricus. Classification (NCBI taxonomy): domain Eukaryota; kingdom Metazoa; phylum Arthropoda; class Insecta; order Hymenoptera; family Apidae; genus Bombus; species Bombus sibiricus. The sequence continues at coordinate 1,017,112 of JACXIM010000076.1, read as the reverse complement.
CTAATCTACCGGGGATTTATCCTCTCCGGCCCCCTTTCGGCGCCATAATATCTGCGGGCGCAGCTGCTGCTGCCGTTTCGGCTATCCTTTCTGGTAGGCGGCGACTTATCTCTACTTTACGACTGACTACGTTCGACGCTTAACGTCGAATCCGGCCTGGTGCTGCGCTGCAACAGATAAAATGGTGGTCCACCGGTTCCCCCGTGGTGGCCATTTTGCCTCTAATTAATTGACGGGACTTTCTTGCCGACTATCGGCCACCAAAAACCCTTCACCAGGCCTCGACAATCCCATGCACCGCGTTTCGAACCTGCTTTAATGTATTCGGATACCTATCTCGCCTTTGGTCGCTTCCTCGCGGCCCTCCGGACGCGCTTCTACGTTTAAATTTCACATTGACTGACGATTCAATGCCGCCTGGTCTCGGCGATCGTTCCACAGGTAAATGTAAATCCCGGCTCGGGAGGAAGACGCCACGTTCCTCGAGCATCGTGTGTCACCGACCCTTGTCTCCAACGAACCGATACTCTTTGATGCCTTTCTGCTCGATTCTCGCGTCGACGCCTGTTCTCGCGCTTCGCGATACGTGTTGCAAAGCGCCGGTTACTCTTATAGTCGTCCTTTTGTGCTGCAATTGTGTGAGAGAATGTAGAATATCGCGGAGAATCGTCTTTGGTGTTGAAATAAGCAACTTCTTTGTAGAACTTGCGACTGTATCGTGACTTATTATCATTGAAAGGAGTTTTTATCGAATATCAAAGTCTAAAGTTTGTTTCTTGCATGTTCCGCTATGATTAGTCACGAGAATTTCTTTACTGTGCCTGAGACTATATCACGGTGTTTATTAATAACAACGAATTTTGATCAATTCAAATATTATAATTCTTCGTGTGTTCCCTGTAACGAACGTGTTGCGGATTTCTTTGTATCGTTTGTGACTAAATACATTGTGAAGCTACTCAATTTGGTTAATTACAGTTTCAAAGTTCACGAATATCCGCTAACAATTATTGTGAAAATTTATAACGTTTGCAACCATATCATGGAATTATTATCATCGAAAACTATTTCTATTCAATTTTAATTATTCCCAAACCCAAAATACCTTACCTTATCGACGCTTCTTCCCAATCTTAGCGATCATATCACGAGACTATTACCATTTTGTTTAGCTTTTTCTTTCAATTTTAACTGATTCCAAAATTCCTTTCTCTTCCAACAACCATTCTTTATCTACTTTCCACCCTCGATCCAGCGATCTACGATTCACGCGAAGACAAAGGAGCTCGCCAAACAAAATGGTAATAACCCTTCCACGTACTCGGGAAAGTGGTACCAAACGGTTGGACGAAGGTGTCGCGGCAAGTTTGCGATTCACCGGTGGTGGTAGCGAAGAAACGCGCAACAATAAGCGCGCATCGTAGTCGGTTCATTTTTCTCGGAGCCTTAAACGGTTGCCTTCTCCGGCTCTCTCGTGGTCGCTTAGAGGAAGGGAAGATCGTAATCTGAATGGGCCTCGGTGTTGTTGCCGGCGTGGCGGGTGCCAGCGGCAGATAGGAATCACCCGAAGGAGCGCGTATCGTGAGTCCCCGGGCACACTGTGTCTACGTACACGTACAGACGCAATCCACGCCGGGGATATAGGATAACGTAGGACCCCACTTAGCTACTAATGCTGTCGCTACTCGCCCTTTCCCAGCGTAAATTATGTCCTCGAGCAGGATCGTCCGTTTCGCCTCGCGACTGCCCTCGCCCACGGGGAATATAACACGATCTCCAGGCTAATCGGCTCTCTCGTACGTGCTCGGGTCCCGACAATCGCTACTAGAGACAACCGTAAGACCTCCACAGGACCTAGATGCCAAGCCATGTCCTCTTTTTTCCTTCTGTCTCATTCCACTTTTTAATTTTTAAAATCTTTTATTTTTTTTTTGTTCTTTTTACATTGATATCGAGGTAGACGGTTGTTGTAAGAGGATACTTCGACGATGTTGCGCGTTCCATTTTCAGCAACCGAAGAAACTACTGTTCGAGAGCGGCTTTTGGGGCAGAAGATTTATAAAGGATTCGTAGAGGATTGGTAAATAGGTAACGAGAACTTTCTGTTGCAACCTGTCAAGTATATTTGAAATAATTAAATAAATATAAATAAATAAGTATTGTCGTGAGACGCACGTACAAACGTATTCGCTGGACAGTATAATAACAACTCGCAGATAACTCGTAGATACTGATAGATACTGGGTGTACACTGAACTCTTTTCTGTTGCGTCCGTTTATTTATACTGGTCGGGGGAAAGTGGGAAAATTCAAATTTGTCTTTGTTCGACGGTTGCACGTAGCGGCGACATTGTTTTGCCGGGAGTTTATTTATTATTACATTACGTGTATCCTAACGATCTTGATACTCCCAGGCAAAACAACATGATTTAAATTATCCTCTACTCATGTGCCGCTACAGATTCATTGGGAAAATAAAGAGAGAGAGAGGATTTAACGTTAGTTTGGAGAAGAATTGAAGTGATGCTGAAAATTTCTGATGTTGCAAAAGTGTGCTTGTTAATTTGTCTAACAACAAATAGAAATAATCACGGAACTTAATAAATACGAAGAAGCGTGAGTTTATATTTAATACATCAACGTTAATAGTTTTTAATTAATATTTAGAATATTATGTACCCAGAACCTGAAAGAGTTAAAGTCAAACACATATCCCAATTAAGTCTTCAAGATCTAAGGAAGACGATCAATTTTCAAACGTCAATTCTGCGCGTTCCCATTCTCACCGAGCAGCCAGCGCGAGAAGCCTATCTGCTTGGCGATTCAATAAGCTCGTGGACTCGTGTAGCACCTATGCAAAGTCTGTTGGAAGTTGGCCGTCAGCTCGGCGAGAAGCAGCCTCGTTAGCGTCATTTTAGATCGGATCGTGGCTGGCTATGTTGGATCGAAGAATAGAGAAAAGGAAAGGTAGAGGGGGAAACGGGTGATTTGTGGCTTTTCCCAGTACCACGCGACGTTCGCCCGGACAATTTGTATTTCCGATTTCTATGGCGAACGCTTCAGGGCTGCCAGGTGCTGGAAAGGTGGCTGTTAGATGGTTCACGTCGCTCGTCTCATTGTGTCGGCGACTTTTGAGACATGTGGAGTTACGTTGCGTGTCATGAGAGCCACGAGTAGAACGGATAGACCAACCAGAAGAAATGTTTAACGAAGGAGCAGACTTTCGAGGATCGATAAGGATGTCTTCGGCTCGTAAATTGGAGAATAACGTGAATAGTAACGCACAGTCTCTGGCCATGAAATTATAGGATCATTCGAAATTGAGGCGCAAACTGACTTTGTATATAATAGTGAAGATAATTAGCCTTGATTCCAGCTCATACTCTTTGCATACCGTATCATATTACGTACTTTATGTACTTATTTTGTCTCAAACATTTTGAATCCTTTTTTTTTAATCGAATAATATGGTGTTATGGAACGAGTACAAAAATGGCTTTAGCAGGCTGCACATATTTCTAACGGCATCCAAATCAAGTAAATTGTCTAATAATAACGTCTATCTATTTAGAAATAAATTAGACAATCAAACAATTTGCTATCTATAACATAGTGATGCAGTTAGGAAATTGTACATTTAACGATTAAGCGTCGTTTAATCGTTAATCTTCTCTAATAATTAATCTTCTCTCCTTATCTTTTCATTTAAAACATTCCATGAACCATAGAGAACATCTGAAGTTGAAAGGTTTGTCCAAAATCTACCCCTACAACACATCAAGCAGAGTAAAACAATTCTAACAAATGTCCAAACACAAGGTAAAGAACATAAATAGAAGAAAATGAAAAGAAGAAGAATCTTGAAAAAGAAGCATCCCGTGAACTCGATACTGAGAGATACACGTGGACTTCTAGAACGTATCGTGCTATTGTGACGGTCGTGTAGGGTGGTCGCTAGGACAAATCTGTCCCTTTTGTCGACAACCGCTAACGCTCATTGTGCATTGCGGTAACGTCGACAGCGAGCACGGCAACAGCGGCAACAACAGAACGACAATGCCAATGTACAAACGATCGAGTGGGCGGTAGCCGTGTTTTCGGATGTCCCGTCCCTTTCATTGTCGCCGCAAGAGCGCAGTATCACCCCGATTCCTTCTCCGTCGGTGAAGTCTGCGCCCTGCTGTTAGGACACGCGCGTCCAGCCATTCATCTTCTCGTCTTTCGTGTTTTTCCTATTTTCTTCTATACAGAGAAATCGCTGGTACATTTATTTTTCAGGGTTGGATAGAACAAATACTGATTTTGTGTCACCTGCGTTTTGGAAATTTGCGTTCTACTATTGGGCTGGCAATTAAATGATTGCGGATTTTGTCATTAGGCGGTACTGACAAAATCCGCAATCATTTAATCTTCTCAAAAGTGTGAACTTCTTAAAATTTTCATGAATTTTAGGATTGCGATGATCAGCTATATATGTGAAATTGCTCTATGGGAACAAGTTTCAGTAATTTAATGTATCTAAAATTCTGAGAATTAATTAGAAACTAATGTGTTTTGGTATGCTCCAGAATATTCGCCAAGTGACAAATCAATTTGGTGTGTGTTGATTTGAATATGCATGAATATATGTATGAGACCTCCGCAATACATGTAAATACCTGCTACTTACAGTTACAGACAAAACGCGATCACAGTAGTTTCTTAATCTATAAAAACGCTTCCGGTTGTCCAGAAAAATTTCACGATTGCTATGTAATCTACCAATGCATCAGTAAATTTACAAATTGGAAAAAATAGTCTTAAAATTAGCAAAAAAAAAAAAAAAATGATCCATATTAATACTTAAGACGACAACCCTTAGGTTTCGCTGAACCCCAGTTTGTAATAAAATATTTCTTGTGGTTTCTCAGAAAAGCATCTCCCACGTATCCTCCGCAGTAAAGTCAACCCCTCGAACGTAGATTGGCCAGCAGTTACGGTTTCCCAGACGTCGTCGTTTTGCCAGGCATCATCCGCGAGACCGTTGCCTTTTTTCCAGGGTGCGTACACAAAACGTGGGACGTAAAGCCGGCTTGCACCGAAATGGAACATAGGTATCAGCGATGATCCCCGTGTGAGGCGCCAGCTGGCTCATATTGAAACCAACCCCCTAACGTGCTCGGCCAATGCCCTCCCCACCATCCTTCTACAAAGAACCTAAATCATTTTCAGCCCCTCTACCGGTGCTTCCTGCGTGTACTAACAACCCCTGGTTTCCTCAGGGGCCACACCCTGGCTAGCCAGGCTCCACCTACCGAAAGGTCCTAGCGTTTATAGAGTCCTCCTTCGCCAGTCAATGGAATCGTCTCTTCTTTTTTTCTTTTTTTTTTTTTTATTTATAGTTCTTTCTTCATTTGCGGCTCTTTGACTTCTTTATACAAAAATGTCGACAACTGCGTTGTATATCTGAGAGAATAGAGAATGAGAGGTGGAGATTTTTTATTTTGTTGTTTCGCTTTAGTAGCTTATAAAATTTCTTTGGACTAATTCATTTTTAGTATTTTAGATGTACTGAATTATTAACATTTTTAGCCGTAATATTTTTTGGTGATTGGGAACAGGAGAAAATAACGGAGAAGTTTAATAGTTTTTGGAATTTTATACAGTGGATTACTGAAGCTTTTACTCATAATTTTTCATCTTTGAGAATGGAGAACGAAAGTGTTACAGCGAGAATACTTATTTCATTATCAGCATTGGTCTGAAAGTTAATTTGAGGTAACTAACAGTTAGAATTTTAGATACATTGAATTACTGAAATTTCTATTCATAACGTTTTTAAATATAAGAATTTGATTGATGAATAACGTCGTATAAAAGGAAGAGAGTGTGTCATGCTCGATAAGGCACTTTTCATTCCGTTATTAATGAGATTCCTGTTCTCACGATAATCGATTAGACGCGGACCCGGAAAGGATTTTTAATTAAATCGAACAAATAGGAATTTCAAGCGTACACATATTCGTGCGATTTTGAAATGATTATTTAGAGTTTCTGTTGTTAAGATTTGCCTGAACAGAGTATCCAGTGAAAGATATTAGCTTTCTCTCTTCCTTTTCCCAGGGATGTAATTAGATAATAATCACTTGTAGACCTGACGGAGCAATCTAAGCGACCGAGTAATGACTCACGCGGTTGACAAGCCCAAAGACAAACGATGATCGCGAACAGAAAGGTAAAATCGTTAGCCACGAACAAAGCCAGAGCCATATGTAACGACGAAAGGAACACTGTGTGGATTCAAGTGTTCTTCATCCTTGGTGAGCTCTCATTGCCAGACACGAGAAGATTGATAGTGTAACATTCTCGTACGAAAAATATGCCAGAAACTATGATCGTACGTACCAGCGAGTGGTTTCCAACGATTTTTGTTTCCTTTTGCTAAATGACAAGAGAGTGTTGGAGAATCGAGACGCGAACGATTCTTCAACGCCGTACAACTGTATAAATATGGAACGAACGGACGCGACGCTATACAAGTAATTCAGACTTCATTTTGCTTAAATGATATTGACACAACGTCTCACCTATTAGCACGATCCTCTTAATTGATTTCAATCGACCATTAATGGAACAATTTTAACTATGCTCGTTTCCATTAATCATATCATCTCAGTTCTTTCACCGATCACCAAACAGCTGTTCTCCATTTCGTTTGCATTTTATTGACACTCGTCGTGAGCAAACTTAACTAACTCGCAACTGTACATTTTTTATATGAATTTATACTATGTGAAAAAGTTGTATGTCCTTGATGCACGTTAATTTTATTACTTTTTTTTTTCTATAGATCGTCGGAAATTTGATTAATTAGATTTAATATATGGAGAATCGAAGAGGTCATTGATTTCTTCACTTCTACATCGGAATATCGACTTCTAAAGGATAAAAGTATTCTTTCGTATTTCGGCCAGACCAAAAGAAAGAGAAGCTCTTTCTGGTCACGAGTTTCATTGGCCAATAAGAAAAGATTCCGGCCACCAATGTAAGTACGTTGTTCATCGGTTGAATTCGAGCCGCTTCGAAGGTAGTCCACGTCGTAATAGAATCGTTCGATACGGACACGAAACCGAGGCGAACGAGACGCTGAAGACGTAATTACGTAGGATCGAATTGCCGGCAGGATCTGACAAGTTCCTTCGGTTTCATCGGTGAAAAAAAGAAAGAAAGAAGAAAAGGAAAGAAGGGGAAAAAAGATGTCGACGCGGGACGAACGAAATTGCCGCTTTCGTAAAGCGTCGCGATCCTGACGTTAAAACGATCGCAAAGAATCTTCGTGGAATTCAAGATCCGTGGTCGTCCATTACAATGGGGCAATTAGAATTTTTTTGCAACTGGACGTATTAATACGATCTTACGGATGGAATTCGCTAGTAAATTGGGAAATCGTGTGTGGAGTTTTTCAGGGCCATTTAGGCACCATCGAGGTACCACGACCAAACGATTTTGCTCATTGGTGAAACTGAAAAAGGCGATCAGGTAAAAACGAGGTTGGCCCGCAGGTCTCTCGGGAAGATAGCTTGGGTAATTGCGGGCCTGGAAATGCCCAGGGATTAATCGCGAATGAAACATGCACCGCGTTCATCTCGGGCCTTAAAAACAGCAACGCGAGCCAATTATGCAGGCAATTGTCTAAATTGAAACCAGCCAATTGTTGTCTTCGGACAGCTGGTAGAATTAACGAGATAATTGTCGGTGAAACTGCGTTCGGTAAAAGGTAGGTTAGACTATGGTTATCTATTTTTCCTTTGTATAATAATCTTTAATTAGATAGGAGAGGTAGGAATTTTCTTTTAAATATTCTTAAACCTTGATAATATGTAGGCTTCGTTACAAAATTCTAGATTCATTGTCAGTCGTATATTTAGGAAGATACATTAGCAATAATGTTTTGTTAATTGGATAGAGCTATCGGAACCTTGTCTGGACATTTGTTGAAAGTATATGTATTTCTAGAAAATCACGAGTATCTATTTTTCCTTTTCATTGAGTATACACGTAAGACCAAGAACTGTTTGTAATAATTTACAACTTAATATTAATGAAATGACGAAATATTCGATGCATTAACTATACTAAGTTCGGATGTCATTAAGAATGTTTAAAAAGAGTCTTTTAATGTTTCAAAAATAGTCGATAATTATCCACAGTTGACCATTTAGTTGATATTGCTTTTCACACAAAATTATAACGAATCGGAAATCCACGTTGAAAATGAATTTCCTGAATTTTTATTAAAGAAAATCCGCAAAAACATTGGAGCAAAAACAAATCCATATTGGAGAATTTTCCGCTAATAACTATAACTTGTAACTTGTACAGTTTTATTAATGATATCATGTAATATTATAGTTCTGCAAAAAGATTTCAAGACTCAGACGATAAAATTGATTCTAAAAACCGGATATAGTGAAGGACAGTTAACGAAGCACTACTGTAATCTTTTACGACTTAATAAAGACCTAACTATAACAATATTTCTCGTACCGCTACTTCGACGTGAATTTAACCAGCATACAACCAATAACATTAACGAGGCTAACAGCTCGTCTTATGGAATATTCACAACAAAATGTTCAAAAGGTAATCGAACAACAACCACGTGAATCACGGATCGACAGGCGGCGAACGAGCTGAAGACGAATGACTCGAGCGAGTTCCAGATTCCCTGATCGATCATGACGAGCGGCTATCATAATCGATAATGGTCCCGCTGACAGACAAGCGGAGTCGAATGGCCACGGTGCTGATCGTTATTCATTTCCCTTACGAACCGACAACACGCGCATCGTCATCGCATCGTCATTTGCAAGATTCTCTGCTACTTTTTTCGTTCGTGTACGACGCCTTTTCATAGGCCCTTCACCAGCTCCCATTTCAGAAGAATCAAACTCCAACCCTGTTCTTCCTTCACTTTCTCATTCTCTACGAAAGATGGACGCTGGAGGTGGCTTCCAGATCGAATTTCTAGCGCTCCTCTGCATCCATTGATTTTAGACTCGTTGCGTTCGTTTGTTCGATGCAAATGATCGTAAAGTAGACACAGAAGATGAAGGAAATTTTGTTCGTTGTAGCTGTTTATTCAGTTGCGATTGAAATTTTTAGATGTAATTAAATTATACAGAAATATGCGTAATCTTTAATAAGAATTTTGTAGCCTGGGTCATTGAGCAATTGGCATTTCGACGATGGAGTACTCTAATTGGCATTCTGTGTGAAATAATCACACTGCAATGTGTAAAAATGAAATAGGTATAAATATTTCAAAAAACATCTATGTAATTAGAAACGATATTAATATAAATAATATAGACATAAAAATCAAAGTTTCTTCGATATATTCTTAAATTTTTCCCCTTTTTCATATTTTCATTATGAAATCATTATTCACAATTCACAATATATACTAATATTTAAATAAAGATGGGAAACAAAGTTACATAAATACAAAATTAGACTGTAATAAATACAAAAATATTCTTCGACGATAGAAATAGAATTTTCTCAAAGATAAAAACATCGAAATTGTTAATTCGAAGGCAAATTCAACCATCGTAACCAATGGAACGTTCGATAAAGGAATGACGCATTCGATTCCATTAGCGGTTCCCAGTTTGGACGAGCAAGATCTCTCTTACCGTTTCTAATAGACCGATGTTCGATCAATCATATTACCATGTCGTTCTGACAAACGATCGCGTCCGTTGCGCCCGTAACAGATAACAGATCCATGATGCCGCGATCGGTATGATGTATCGCGCGGGAATCGAGCGTTCAATAGCCAGACACTTAATATACCATCTAAATCACAGGTAGTATCTATCGAGCGGAGCCTGTGTACTGGCAAATATAGAATTCTCTTACGATCAACTTAATACGTGACAGGAAGCGGGAAGTCAGATTTGATTTCCTGAGCGAGCACAGTTAGGGAAGAAACTAATCCGCTTAGCTAATATGAAACAATTAAAACGTTGTTTGTTATTAATCCCTTAAGTAGGAAACAACAAGTAAAACTAAACGCTCTTTCTATACGACACGCGATCTCTGTTAACATTTTGATTGCCACGCCGAAATCACATGTTTCGCTCAGGACGCCACGGGAGTATTTTTATTATTCAAAGCATATAATGGCAAAATAATAATAAATTGATGATGTAAGACAACATTCTTCCCCAATGGACGGGTGACCACCGTGGCGCCTTGGTAACAGTTGATAGCGACATATTATAACGAGGCTCCGTTTATTTCAACAATATATTGTTGAAACGTGTAGAAAATATTATGATTACATTTATGATTTCGACGAAACATTCGGCTGAAAAGGTAGAGGTCCGCAAAAAAATTATGTTTGTGATAAATCAATGGTAGTGGTAGATCACAACAGAGGAAAATGTGCTGTAGATTTATCGGATCAAATGATAGCATATTCTGCACCACATAGAAGAAACCTCAAGTGGTATATAAAATTAGCATTAGAGTTACTGTTAAATACATCAATTTCAAACGCGATGATACTCTATAAACAAGCAACGAAAACAAAAATCGAGGTATCAGCTTTTAGAATGGCACTCGCAATGCACCTTACACAGTGCCATTCACCAGAGCCGTCAAATATACTTGTTCGACGAAGATTGCGACACGAAATGAAGAAGAATGAAGGGCAAGCGTACCTGACACGAAAATTTTGCAGAGAGTGCTATAAAAAAAATGTTAAACAGTCAGGATCAAAAATTGCTAAGAATCGGACCAAAAAGGTGACCACCTATTGTCCAGATTGTATCGATGAGCCACATTTATGTTTAAAGTGTTTAACACAGTGCACCGTTAGATGCAAGATTTGTTCTCATCTTTTTTTTATTGATGTTCCAACAAAAATGTTTAATTGTTCAATGGGGCACTTTTTATTTCAAAGTATCTTCTATTTGTCGGTTATATTCAAAATGCCCTAACTGTCAATTTTCATTCAATTTTTACAATTGTAAGAAGTTCAAGCGCTCCGGTGACCAATGGCAGTCAAAGTATTAACAATTTTTTCTTCCTAAACAATTTTCACACCTATCAAATCAATATAGACCGTCGAATGATACGCCATGTGTAATAAATAGAATCAGCTACATGACCACCGTGGCGTCATAGGAGAAACCGTGGCGGGTCATATATGACCAACGTGGCAATCAAAGTGTTAAGACTGTTATCTAATATAGCATCGATATCTCGTACAAGATGTTAATTATATTTATTTACACTAGGCTACTGATTTAAGTATTTCATAGGGTAATAAAATGACGTGCGATTCAGAAAAAATTATTTTTGGAATATTTTTAGTTGTTTTAGCTAATTCCTTTTAACAGTGGTTACGTATCAAGGAATGACGAACGACCTCACCGATTTCAATGTGCTTGAAATATGTTGTCAAAGTCGACATTTTAAAAAACTTTTTCCTAAATATGTTACCGTCGCGTCGCTTGGTTTTAGCTTCAGAAATATTCGCAGAATTTTTTATTTCGACGTCACTATTATTTTGACAATCGAATAGTCGCTACTGACTGAATGCTATCATGGTTGTTTCACGATTATATAATATAAAGTTTAGTATGAATTGTATCTGTCTTCTTATTGAATGACTTAACTTATTTCACAACTTATTTTCGAATATATTAGGTTGTCTGGAAAGTGTCTTTCTTTCGCAAACGTGTTTTTTACAACAGTGCACCTTCATACAAACGTGAAACCAAGTCTGTGAAATGTCACGGTGTTTATCTCAACAAAACAAAATCGTCGCACGTAATTCGACAAAATAATATGAAACAGAAAACGTTGTGCGTCTATTATTTCCTCATAAAACGAAAGAAACTTTTGGGATAAAATAATATTATCTACCCTAAACCTAATGTTTTGATTTCTCTTTCTTATCAGTTAAAAATGATTATCGAAAATGACTTAGGTTGGTTTATATAAAAGTATACAAAAGGATGCCCATAGCGGAATGGAATGTAATGGCAATGTAAATTAAATTGAAGTATGTTGCCAATATTTCGGAAACTAAAGCCGTGCGACGGTAACATACCAGGAAAAGTTGTTCGGAGCGTTGATTTTGACAACGTGTTTCAAGGTTTTTGAAATCGTTGAGATCGTCCGCTTTGCAAATAATTATCGATTAAGGTTTCCCTCCAAAAATTTACTTTTTACTTTCATTCGTTTAATAGTCTAATATTTAAATTTATTGTAACCGAACTAGTTTCTTTCAATTTTAATTCGCAAAATTGATAAGATAACAACAGAAGATATTCTTCTAACAATTCCGATTTCTAAAACAATTTTCCATTATAAAGTAAATGAAAAAACGTTGTATCTCTCCCGTACTTATCCATCGAAAGTAAAAACGAACAAAGTTCAAGATTCACGTCCACAATCACAAGGTTAATAAACCAGCGATTCCATTGATTCGAATCGCTAGTGGCGCCCACTTAACCGGCTCCATCGAATCCAGCGTCCGATCGAGTAACAACCGCAAGAACGCTCCCGAAGGTGCAATTAACCCGTCGATCGTACTGGATGCGGAAGCATCGAAAAACCGTGTGCTCCTCCTCGATCGGATCGTATCGAATCCAAATCGAATCGCGTTTACGTAGGCGAAGGAGCGTGTCCCACGGCGGGGAACGCTGTGAATAAGAAGGGTGAGAGGGGGTGAAAAATAGAAATTAAGAGCCGGTGAGTTATCGCGGTTGCGTGAGAAGCGGCCCAAGATAAATCAAACCGCAGCAGCAACCGCAACGCCACCCCGAGTTCGGATCACGAACGCAAAAACCCCCATGGCAAATCCCCTGGGATTAATAGTGTGCCACGTCTGGAACCGGTGCTCCTGATTGGTCCAATTCCCTGGGGCAACATGTGCTCCTTTTTTTACCCCCTCCCTATATCTTCGCCTCACCCCCAGTATGCCCTTTTCCATTGTTTCCTCGTCCTCCTATTGCCGCTGATCCACGGAGGACCTTCCTCGTGCTCGATGCAACTCTCGTCGAATTTTAAATTGACCGATAACCTCGACGTCGTCGAATCTTGAACGTTTTTTGCTTTCTTTTATGGAGAATCACGTGGAAGGGTGGAACTGTTGACGGCCATTTCGATAGAGATGTTTCGATTTACTTGAGGAATCGTATTGTTTGTTTGCGAGGCAAAGTGGAGGAATTGATTAGCTGGTTGATCTTTTCTAATCTCCTTTCGTGTTTGAATTTGAATAATTATGATGTCTATGATTAATATTAGGTTATTATTGTAGATTATATATAGGGGACTATTATTCTTTTTCTCTAAAATTATATTATTTTCCTGTGTTAAATGTAATGTACGTAAATATGCTACCAAACCACGCATATCTAGTAAATGTATCAAAGAAACAAAAAGAAATATACATAACGAAAGGAGAATATCTATTCAATTTCATATTATATTGTGTTCACGGTGTTTGTATTCGCTTGACTAAAAAGAAGACCATTTTCATATGGATGTTATTCAGGTGGTAACAGCGCTACTACTGCTTTACATTTTACATTTGATTTCACTCAAATTCTAAGATAATTTTAAATAGCAACATATCAAATCCTTGTTATTTCGAATCTACTAGTATTATTATTTTTTTGCATTTTAGTATTTTGCAATTATTAAAAATCTAATGAAAGATAATTTTTATAATTGTCACAGAGTCTTCATGAATCTTCTCAATTTCACGTGATCGAACGCAGATCAAACGCTAAGGAACAACCGCCTATATATAAATACACACCGAACAGTGTAACTTTTCATCTCACACTTTCCTCATCCGGCTTATTCTAACTTTAACACCAACTGTACGATAAACCGACTACCTGAAGGGGTGCTAGTACGTCAATAGAGATCCTCTGGGTTAATTCCTCCGACACCGTTTCGAGGAACAGGCCATGCGGGACTGGATGAGTAAGACAGCCGTCGAGAGAGTTATGATCTTCACAGACTATTAACGACGATCCGGCCACATTCCACGGACTTGAGTTTCTACGCGGCCTGTGGGCTGTAGAAAATGCAGGTAAGATGGTTAACGATTTGGTCGCGTTTACATATATAACCGGAGTTAAGTAGGAACTAAAGCTTGATGAGGGCTCTCACAAGGGGGCCGTACGAGGCATCGGTTCCACGGCCAGAAAAAAATTCATGTTCCCCTTCTTGAAGCGTCCAATAAAATGGCTGCACGTTCCATCCGTTGTATATATTAAAACTATAGGTGTCACGATTTACGCTTAATATCGGTGGACAGAGAAAGAAGAAGATAAAGGAACCATGAGCTGCGACCAACTTCTATAAATATCGCTAACGTTTCTGATGGTCAATTTTTCAGAGAAACGAAACAATATTCGGTGGATTTACGATGTTTCGAAGACTTGCTTGCTTTTGTTAAAGTATTTCGTCTAGCTAGCGCCTAGGAGAACTATGGAGAACACTCTTTTATCGTGCAGCTGTGACAAACGGGAAAAATATTTATGTACCACCCAGAGCGTTTCCGATTTACCTCGCAACGATACATTATTATACCGCTGGAAATGTGACGGTGAATATTATTCAGATAGCTGAAATCGATTTTTAAGGAATAAAATTAATTCTACGAAAGATTCACAATATCAAGATTAACAGGCGAATTAATATTTCATATCTGTGAATATAACAGAGAACGTGGAATTTTACATATTAACTCTTGATTTGTATTATTGTATGATAAATAAGCTACAAGGGTTAGCTTAAATAAAATAATTCATTTTAATTTATACATTGTATTCTAGGTCATAAAGATTCGAAGTAGAAAATTAAAATCAAGCAATCAATGAAATCAAATAGTTTCAACTCGCGTGGAAATCAAATAAAAATGATGGAAGCTAACTAAAGAATCTAACTCAAACCATATAAATTACCTATGATCCAACGATAGAAATAAATATTAATATTCAACGATATCCCTTTCCAAAAAGTACCATCGTAAATCGATTCCATAAACATAATTTAACTTCTACCAAAACCAATCCAGACATACTTACTCGAAATCAGTATTCGATAGAAAAAGCATCCTTTTCACCGTGCCAACAAAAAGCCTTCAAACAATTGTTCCAACCGATCGATACAATGACAATAAAAATCAATGAAGTGGAAAAACAAACGTAACGAGAAGAACGAGATCGATGAACGAATCGTTAAATATTTCGCATCGTTTCTACTAACAGCGGCTGGTTGAAAACAGGCGCGTGTAATTGAAGGTGCAAAAATATGGCTGCATGTGAAGTGTGTGGTAGGCGCGCGAAAAATGGCTGGGCAAATGAAGCTCGTTTTGTCGCGGGCTGCCAGATCCTCATCTAAATTACAGCGCCGCGTCGGACGCGCGTGTGCGTGGTCGCGTGACACAGACAAGTGTTACGCGTCGATCTTATCCGCGTCGTGAATCAAGTATGAATGCTGCACCTGTCATTATCTCATTACGCGACGCGACGATTCGGTGGTGTATCGGCTCGTTAGCAGGGAACCCGGCCGAAATTCCGATCGCAATCGATTAAACGGTCGCTGCCGTATCGCGTACTTTCATCGTGCGCGCTTAACAATTTCAAAGTAATGAGTCGGATTGGCGAAGGTTTAAACTGAGAGAATGACGACGCCTCGTTGGTGGAAATAATCTTGTTTTAATTAGAGAAATTGATCGATGGTAATTTATTCTTGTTGAGATTATTAGATGTATGAACAGAGGAACGCGTGGATAAATTGTAAAGTAGAAAATATATTTTAATACAGAAGTGTAAGTACAAATAGGAATATAATTTCAACTGGTCCAGATTCGCACGCTAGCAGTGTTACCCTATAACAGAAACCCCCAAGCCATCGTCGCCTGTCTGGTCTGCCTACGTCCCAGTCTATTGTTTATACGCCGTCGATGGCTTCAGTGTTTGAGAAAACTAAAAAGACTAGATGTAGAGTTTTCTTAGAAGTGGTGACCATGTTGGAATACAACGATATTACACATATAGGCACAAATAATCTTATACAGACACCTACACAGGCATTTGAACAGGACACTTACACAGGTACTACTTACAGTGGTACTTACAGGTACCACTCTCTATACTCACTACTGTATAGAGAGTGGGGTTCAAAATCTTTAAGGGACCATGGGTCACTACCTACAGTCAGTCTGAGAGTAACTGGCCAACAGTTAACAATTCATAAATTCTTTACCTGCACACTTTGTTAATTATACCATATCACTCACTTATATTTTAAATACATTTGGTTCTGTAATTCTGTTTAATAAATATCACCTAATATTATTTCAATATTGTTGAAGGTCACCACTTCTAAGAAAACTCTACATCTGGTCTTTTTAGCTTTCTTCAGCTTTGAAGCCATCGACAGCGTATAGACAAAAGACTGGGACGAAGGCAGACCAAAAACAGTCGACAGGCACTGTTGGCTTCAAGGGTTTTTCAGTTATAGGGTAACACTGCTAGCGTGCGGATCTGGACCAGCTCAAATTATTATTTCATACTTGCACTTTCACTTCTGTATTTAAAATATATTTTTCTACCTTATAATTTATCCACGCGCCTCTCTTTTTATACATCTAACAACCTCAACAAACATAAACATTGTGTCTTCCACAGATTATTTATCTTAACTTTAAGATTAAATTCTAACAGACCACTTCAACAATTCTTTTCAAGAAACAAGGGAAGGTTACGAATTTTTGTGGACAAATGAGATGGAAAGTAGGATGATTNTTTTTATTTGTATTATTGGGTTGGCAACTAAGTGATTGCGGATTTTGCCATTAGGTGATATTGACAAAATCCGCAATCACTTAGTTGCCAACCCAATAATACAAAATAATAAAATAATAAATAATAATAATAAAACCCAATAATAAAAAAATCATCCTACTTTCCATCTCATTTGTCCACAAAAATTCGTAACCTTCCCTTGTTTCTTGAAAAGAATTGTTGAAGTGGTCTGTTAGAATTTAATCTTAAAGTTAAGATAAATAATCTGTGGAAGACACAATGTTTATGTTTGTTGAGGTTGTTAGATGTATAAAGAGAGAGGCGCGTGGATAAATTATAAGGTAGAAAAATATATTTTGTCAATATCACCTAATGGCAAAATCCGCAATCACTTAGTTGCCAACTCAATATATTGTATCTTTTGCTAGTTTTTTTTTGAAAATTTGATTAAAATATTTTTGCTCGAATATTCGTGTTATCTCATGCCAACCTAAATGTAATTGTTAAACAAATAATTGATAATAAATTTTTATTTGGTAAACTCTTATGAAACTTAAACTCTAGAATGATAAATAAGAATTGATTTTTAAATTCCCGGTTTTACTTAAAGTTTCAATTTTTATTCTATTAATACATGGAGAATAAGTTTCAAAAGTTTCACCGTGTATTTCTAGTTTACCCATAGGGGTTCGATGTACGAGGTATTATCTGACGAAATGAGTAGCTAGGTGAAGACTCGATGAAAACCGCAGCCCCTTTGTACTCAAAGGAGGTCCACAATTTCACGAAGAGCGCAGGAGTGATATTAGAAGCAACATTACAAGGCTTTGCGTTCCGTACTCTGAAATCATAGCTGATTCTATATGGCGGTGCGCGGAACGCACGAAACGTTTCGATTACACGGTTTTATCCGTGAACTCGTTTAACGCTCATGGTACTAACTGATCTGCCTCGACGAATGGACTATGTTTTCCTTCTTAAAGATTCCTAAGGGCTGCAACCACGTCTCACTTAATCGAGAGTGCACGAGGAGTGGTCACCTTCAGCAAGAAGAATCCCGCGAATCCACAGCATTGCTAAAGGAAACAACATAAAAGAAAGAAAAGGTAGAAAAAGGTGGATAGGTAGGTACGAAAGAAGGGGGGTTCCGTGGCGTTATGCGACCTGGCTTTTACTTCATCTGGACACGAACTGGTAGACACAGGCCGGCCTGCGTGTCCGCCATTATCTGATCCATACGTGGGGAGCCGGTGACCATGCGCGAACTTCCAGCGAAATGCCATTTCAATCGTTGAAACTCTGCCGTAACTCGCTGCTAATTTCGGCATCCACCAAGCTACTACCACCAAGCCAAACTTTGCCAATTTCTCTTTGCCAGATATTTATCTACTCGTTGAGTTTGCTGGCTCGATTAATCTGCTTCGGTGTTCCATGTGGAAACTAAGTACATACGTTGTGTTTCCAAACTACGTTCCTGCCATTTTCACCATTACGTATTGCACGAACGAAGCTATGTTACTGCTAAAAAATTTGGAATCATTTTTTTAATTGTATCAATATAATTAGCTATATAAGCTGTATAATCTTAAATCTCTGCTAAATTCGTTAATAATTTGTTAAGATATCAATGGTAACTTTTTTCGTTGCGATAGATGTTTAACTAAATAATTTTCTAAATGAACAGAATTCGGATATTGATCTTTATAATACAGATCCTTGATGCTTTTTTAAATTCTTGGGATCTATAGATATTACATAAATTATTGAGATTCGTAAGAGTGTATGTATTTTTGAATGTAGCTTACTATAATAATGCGAGCTTCTCGCGATTCTGTAGAGGGGCAGATATTTATTTTACGGAAGGAAAAGAATAATGCTACGAGGTAAAAGAATAACGCGACCATGGTGAACGTGCGAGACGAAATGCGGGACACGTCGATCATTGCAGATGATGAAGATCGCAGAAAGATAACCAGATCACGGAGCTCTTCTTCCAACTTTGGTAAAAATCGTTGGTTGCGTCCGTGTTCCCCTGTATTACTCGCGAAATAATCGTGCTACGGTAGAAAAGGGATGGGATAAAGGGCTGGGAAGGGAGAATGGAACAGAAGCTTTCGTGGAGAAAGAATGTGTCCGGTGTACGAATGAGCGAGCAGAGAATGGAAGGAAAAAAGTCTGCTCTGAAACGGGGTGCGAAGGATGAAAGAAAAAAAGGAAAGAAAAAAGAAACCGGCTGATGAATAAAAGGGAACGAATGGTAAGAGGAAACAGCGGTATGAGGGATACAAAAGGAAAACCGAATGAAATAAAGTAACACGTAAGAATAGAATGAAGCAGACCAGATGTACAAATAAAATAAAATAAAATAAAACAAAATAAAACAAAAACATAAAGAAAATAAAATTAATAGAAACACATTGGAAGAAATTAAAAATGGTAAAAGTGGAGAATTTTCAGAAAACCAGCAACTTGTTTGTTGTAGAACGCAGAATAGAAATGAGTTAAGGAGGAAATAGTAGCGAGAGTACACGATGTCCCTACTTCGCCCTTCCTTTTATAGGGTTTCATCGGCCAAAAAACAGAGAGAAACGAAGAGACGTGTAGCACGGTGCCTAGAATGGGACAAAGAAACAGCGAACAAGTCAGAGGAGAAACGGAGACGCCGAAAACAGAAAGTCCAGAAATAGGGAGCAAAAAGGAGTCAGAAAAAGATCGCCGGTATTATGTGGTCGGGCCCCTACTTCATCGAAACACGAGCGGGCAAACAACAGGCCGGGGGCCCGCGTGTATCCGCCATTGTTTGGCCCATGTGAGGAGGCATGCGGCCATGTTTCCCCACGTATACCGGGCGACCGGATAAAAAGAGGACGGCGGAAGGGGAGCAGAAGGTGTATGTGAGGTCGACTGGGGAGGGAAGTGGGGACTTGAAGAAGGGTGGAGGCGAACGAGGCCCTGTTAAGTCCCTTGGGCCCCTCGAGGCAACGCATCGATACATGTATAGGTACTGGCCGTTGTGTGCGCTATGTGCATACACTAAACGTCAATAGTTTCGCTACGTCTATTAGAACGTTTCTGCTTTCTTGAAATTGCTGCCAGGTGTGATGCGATTGTATGGGTTTCTGTGGCGCATAGGCTGAAGGGAAGTGAAATATGGGATGATGGAAGCTTAGCTTCAGATAGGTATATCCACATATAAGATATTAAAGATTAAATTTTGGGGACCTTTGCGAAATATGGGTAGATGGAAGTTTATATTGATACAAGTATGAGATTTGCATCGGTAGATATAGACATATTAATGTGTAAGAAATAGAGAATTAAATTTTTCAAGTTTTACAGATATATTGTTGTGCGAGAAATTGTTATCTAACGATAAATCATATACTTATCATAGATACTTAATCGATTGGTAATTACTTAAAATCTCACGCATAATGAAGGTTTTCAAATTGTACCTTTTCGACGAAGAACACTCTTTGAAGAAAATAATCTTCGAAGCTATATTTCATTTCCTAAACACGTAATAAAAGGAACATCGCGAGATTACAGAGCGTACAGCTTTCTCGTTAGCATACGTACTTATGCGTTTAAGTTTTTGCACGATGGTACATAAGACAGACCGGTATTTGTTCGTTTATCCGTATAGGTATGAATTCGCGAGCGTGTGAGAATGTAAGTAGATATATACGTGTGACTGTCTTAACATTAATTATTGAGTATCGATAGGCATGCACGGCGTGCATTACACGAGCTCGCGCGTAACACGTTTCCCCGCGGACAATTCCGTTCGTGTGTGCTTCAGTCCCTGTAAATTTACGCTTATGCACGCATCGATTTTTATATTAATTATCGCATCGGTGGTCCGCGAGACACGCTCGGACCGAGAAATCCTCCGAAGCTGTTCGTTCATTTTTCTTCGAACCTTTCAATGTAAACACCGTAAATAATCGTATTCGCCGATGAGTATCGCGATAGTAACCCAGGGGAATATCTCGTGTGATTAAAATCCAGTATTTTCTTCGACGCCATACTGATTTACAGCAATAACTTCGTTTCATTCGGACGCATTTATCAATCATCGACGATAGGAATCAACAGGATCCGATATTTACTTCGAATTTTTATACCGCTTCTTTTTCAAATGATTATTCAACCCATTTCCAAGTACCTTCGTTTTGCGAACACGATAGACCTCCATCCATCTGAATTCTCTTTTTTAAAAGAAAATTTTAGTTACTGTCTGATTAAACGAATCCTTCGATCACCTTGCACAGTGAAATTGACGAACGATGAAGCTAATATGATCCAAGTGATATAACAATGTGCATAACAGTGACGATAGCAAACGAATTAAATTTGTACAAATCAATTTTTTAAGCTACATGTTATTTGATTGTGCTGTTTGACTAAAAGCCAGAAAACCATAAAAGAGAAATCTACAACTTATAATTTACATCTTGTTCAAAAACAAGAAATCATAAATAGTGGCACTGGTGAACTGTAGATTCACATAAATCGAGTTCTACTATACTATGAACCTTCGAAAAACCGAAGAATATAAAGAAAACTTGAAAGTATCCATTATTCAACGATGTAATTAACGGATCCACAAATGTATCCTTATACCGATCCCACGCTCGAAACCGTCTTCAACCGAGTATTCGTCGTATTCGAGAAATTAGAGATATTCGTGAGCAGGATCGCTGATGCACGTAAATTGGCATATTTAATTTTTCGCCGAGTAAACGTACGTGTAGCCGCAATCACGCGTACTCGCGTGTGTATAAATACGCTCGCAGATATATTCCCATAAATTGACACGTACGGGTGGCCAGAGCTCGACGAGCGGCACACATTGCCGTGCAAACTACACGTTAGCCTGTTGTGTGTGTACAGAAAGGACTGGTTCGGCTTGAAAGCTAATTATAACCCATAACGATCGGTCCATCAAATCTGATCACCTGGACGGCAGAAGATCCAGCGGAACGGCGTCGGTGTATGGGTGACTACCACCAACGAGCCCCATGGCTACCATAACGTTATCCACCGACTTGGCAATGCCACGGCTAAATGAAGCTTTTACGCACGCCGTTGGATTGAGTTTGTTATGGGATCAACACTTCCATCGCGCCGCTCCGCGTTAGGCATACGAAGGCCAGCCATCGCTCGCGTATAATCGTTCCTTAAGCGTGGACGTGCCACTTCGACGAGTGAATCGAGAGCCTCTTTGTTCCTCCTACTCTCTTCCATAATAATGGCTATAGTCTTCCTTCGCATCTAGATAGTCTTCTTGTTCTTGTGGTGCCTAATCAGGCTTGGAGAATCGTTGTCTTATAGCTTGCAATCCTTTTGCGTTCCATGGCTGTTAATTTATTTGTCAAACTTTACTCTACTTGAGTAGAATTAATACATATGTAGATCTTTTATGGTAGAAACAATTTATGGAAAATTGTGAGTAATGATGGAAGGTAAGACAGGTCGTGTGATTAAATAGAATATTTATTATGCCGTGTATACTTATTATGAAAATACACTTGTTGTCGATAGACGTTGAAATAATAATTTCGTGAAACATGGTTGACATGTATTATATTGTCATTTTTGCTGCGATTGGAGGCAATGATTTATGAAAATGTGCTTGTACTTTAATGGTTGATTAAGTATATAACACACACCACTTGGGATTCTAGTCGATGCGTATACAGTGGCTTACGAAAGTATTCGAACGCTTACATTTACAAATTTCAATTAATAATACGACGTGTACTAAATTAGTTTGTTAAAACAATTTGGTATCTATAGTGACGGGAAAGTGTCAAGATTACGGCAGTAAAATTTGAAAACGATTCAATAATATAGACAGGAGTTATGATACATTTATTAGAAACATTCATGATAAGCGTCTCACAAAAGTATTCGAACTCTGTTGATAGTTTTTCATCTTCCTTTGCACCGAATGTAAACATCATTGCTAAATGAAAATATTGATACGTTCACTTGATGTTAGCATATCGTTTCAGTAACAGTAACGTAAAAGTGTGCACAATAGTATTTAAAATGAATACCAAAAAGTGTGAAACAAAAGTGTGAAAGAGAAATGATATTCCGATTACATGAGGACGGCAAATCAAATAACGAGATTGCCGGAATTGTGAACAGAAGTAAGTCCACAATACATTGTATCATAGAAAAGTCAAAGAACGAGGAAACACTTGCAAACAAAGCTCGATCAGGTCGACCAAAGAANATTGACTGGAAGAGAGGAGAAAGTTATCATTCGCGAATTAAAAAAAAATCCTACTACATCCGCTCCTCAACTCGCAAGTATGGTAGCTGATATGTTTGATAAAGAAGTTCACCCGGAATTATGTCGACGAATCTTACGAAACAATGATTTTCATGGCAGAGTATCGCGAAAGAAGCCATATATCAACGCGGTAAATCATAAAAAAAGATTGACTTTTGCAAAAACCTATATTAATAAAGATAATTCATTTTGGGACAAAGTCATCTTTTCGGACGAGTCAAAGTAACATTTTTGGCTCATATGGTCAAAATTATGTGTGGAGAAAACCAAATATGAAATTGGAAATTCCACATTTACAGGAAACAGTGAAACACGGAGATGGATCGCTTATGGCGTGGGGGTGCATGGCTGCCAGTGGCATCAGAAATTTGATATTTATTGATGGAATACTTGATAAATATAAGTATTTAAATATTTTAGAAAATAAAGAAAGTGCCCGTAAATTAGGATTATTGGAAGATTTCCACTTTCAACAAGATAATGATCCTAAGCATACTGCTAAAATTGTGAAAGAATGGATCGTATATAACACACCACACATGTTAATTACTCCACCGCAAAGTCCAGATATAAATCCGATTGAAAATTAATGGCTGAAATCGGAAAAAGATGAAATAAATTTCAGATAATCTGAAAGCAAGTATTGAAAGATAAAATTATAGAAATATGGAACTCCGTTGAGTGTAGTTTTACAAAATCATTGGTATACAGTATGGAACGTCGATTGAGACACACTATTGCTGCCAAAGATGGTCCAACAAAATATTAATATAAAATAATTTAATAATTTATGTAGCGTTAAAATACTTTTGTGAGTCACTTACAATATGTGTTTCTAATAAACGTATCATAACTCCTATCTACGTTGTTGAATCCTTTTCAAATTTTACTGCCATAATCTTAAGACTTCCATCTTCCTATTGACATCTGCTTGTCTAAGCAAATTACTTTAATGTACATTATTTTGATCATTCAAGTTTGCGTATGTAAGCGTTGGAATACTTTCATGAGCCACTGTACATTACATACACACGCAAATAGATGAATTCGCATAACACACATAGTTACTAGTATAATTGTGATTTGTTTTCTTTCGAAGGATTTGAAAGAAAGAACGTAGATTTCCATCATCCGTGACTATTATAGGATTGAAATCCCCAGAACATCATCGAGCAGTTAATAAGAAGAGGAGCAATAGCGGCAGCCGTCGATATTATCAACCTTCACCCTAGTTTCGCTTCATCCCAGCGTATCTAGCGTTCATGAATTCGCGTTGGTTCATCCTCTAATGGGGGAACAAGTTAGCCATAGCGGTGTGGTGAAGGGGTGTGTCGCAACAGATGTTCCGTCCCCGCCGCTAAGGGGATAATTGAGTATTGTAAGGCGACAACAAAATCAAATTTCCTTCTGTATACACACACATTAGTCACCTCCCCTTTGATGGCGAACTCCATTCTCATCCCGAATAGTCAAACGGACGACAGATTTTCGAGGCCTCCTGGTGAATCTTCCTGGGTCCCTGGGTCCAATGTTTAGTGAAGAAACGATAAATAATTCAAGCAAACATGTAGTAACGACAATGATTTGTGTATATTATGTGGATATGATTTATGAGTGTTGCAAAACCGTGCAATAGGAAGCGCTAGTCTGGCTTTCAATACGAAGCAACAAGGTGCTTAATTAAAGTTATAAGGTTTCAAGTTCTTGGAAATCCTACGAGATATATGAATATGATTATTCGGATTATCCGACGAAATTAAGTAGGAGAAGATTAGAAGACTACAGCAGGAAGTCCCAGTAAAAGATTTTTCAAGATCTCTCAATGTTACGTGAAGATCATTTGAAGGCTATCCAAGGTCATTTGTGTTTCATTCAAGATGTCTTGAAAATCATTCAAAACTCATTGAAGATCATCTAAGAATCAAACTCACCTAATCACCACCTAAAAAGTTTATTAAACGCATCAAATTCTCAGCGAAGATTTAATTATCCAAGCACTGTTGAACCTTTTGGTAAAATCGCCATTTAAACCAAACACGAGGTGACATTCGTTTGCATGGATTTTTCCATAACAACAAATACGATCTGTCCCTGGTCTAAAGGGAACATTCTTCATTTCAAGGTCGATAGATGGGTCACGGACGAATCGACGAATTGACGAAACGAATTGGTCTTCGTTGGCAGATGTCCCCTCGTATTCGGCGGTGAATTCTAGCGGTTCGCAGGGATCATCGGTGGTGGTGCGATAAAATGACTGAAAACGATGCGATGAGCGGTTAATCGTAAATCATGAGGATCTACGATTCACTTGCTGCTTTTTCTTCTATACCAACGAGCGCAGGCGATATACCGCAGACAGGCAGCAACGTAATTCCACCGATCGGCCCGTAGATTAACCCTTAAACGGACTTATTCGTTCTGACAGACACCCGTGATTCCTTTTTACCTGCATCTCCACGCTTCGCGAGCCATTCCTTTCACGGATTTCCACGCCGCCATTTTCTTCTATTCACCGTTTATTAACCGACAATTTCGGAGAAACAATCTGCTTTTCTTCGTGTAGGATTTTTAACGGATCGGTGTAGCTTTCGTTGGAATAGCAAAGGTTATTAACCGATTACATACCTATATAGCTGTGCAACTAGGATCACACATGTGCGTTCAATCTTCCTGGTTTTTTATTATCAGAATGCATATAGGTTTTCCTGGACGAGGTTCGTGTCGCGTAATAATTTGACAAATTTATTAAAAGGAGATGTCGATCTCGAACAAGAGATCGAACTCTTTATTTCCACATACTTGTACAATAAATGATACGCGGTTCGCAACGATAGTCTTCTAGTTTTAGGTAATTTAGGCTTATGCAGACTGCAGTATTTATATTCTTTTATTTGTTGGAGTGGGGGAAAAGACTTTGGTCGTACGGATGTATCATATGGTTGGATGTTACTCTGGACTTCGGTTGTACGGATGTGTCATGTTTAGAGTGACTGAATGTTACCCTGGCGATTACTCATGATAAGGCGGTTGGGATTAACTATCTTATCATGTAGTGAGTCAAATTTACCCTGTGACATTCGCAACGTTGCTGAATACTATCAAAGGGAAGAGAAGAAGAAATAGAAAGTGTATTTGCAGATGAAATTAATAATTCTAATTATAATGAAGATATTATCAGACTTGTAAAACGACGAAAGTACGAGAACGATGTAACTGATTTTGTGGAAAGCAAGTACTATCAGATTTGTGTCTTAAGAAAAAGAGATACTGTACTTATTAGTATAATTATCAAATATGCTCATAATATTATATTGCCCAATTTAATTATTTCCATACCGTATAGAAAGTATAGATACGAAACTAATTTACTGTAAGAAATTAATCTACATTGTTTTTCTTATTATACAACATGATGAGAATCTTATATTAATAAAAAATCTGATTATATTTCAGAATGAACTAACCAAGTTATTTAAAAAAAAGTTAATCTGATGTTGATGAATTTAGCTGGATGTAATTTATGCTAGATATTATATCTATGTTGTACTATCCAAATAATTCAATGTGACCATGATAGTTTATCAAAGAAAAGTTTTCTGGTCATTTCTTGCATCATACTTTGTTACCAACTTGGTACAGTCCTATATCTTTTTATCAGATTTTCTATCAGATCACGTTCATAAATTGGTAAACTACTAAGTTTCTACAACTTTTCAAGTACTAGCACATAGACATAATATAAAAATATTTAGTGATAAGAATAATAAGAAAATTAAGTGATTTGTCAATAGGGGGTCTTAGCACATTCTTTTGTTTTGTCAACGTATTCGAAGCACCTAACATATATTGTTTTTTGTTGTTTGGACTTTCACCTTTAATTTTGTAAAAAAATTCTATCGATTAGTTATTTAGTTTCGTTTTCATCCCAATTTAAAAATGGAACAACAAGACGCGCATTTCAGACATATTTTATTGTATTATTTCCGAAAAGGCAAGAACGCATCGCAAATACACAAGAAGATATGTGCCGTATATGGGAATGAAGATTTGGAAGAAAGGCAGTGTCAAAATTGGTTTGCCAAATTTCGTTCTGGTGATTTTTCACTGAAAAATGCTCGACGATCTGGCCGTCCAGTTGAAGTTGATGAGACCCATATCGAGGCCATTGTCGATTCAGATCGTCATAGCACAACGCGTGAGATTGCAGAGGAGCTCAATGTATCGCATACATGTATTGAAAAAAAATTAAAACAGCTTGGCTATGTCAAGAAACTCGATTTATGGGTCCCTCATCAGCTTAAGGAAATTCATTTGACGTAACGCATTAGCATCCGCGATTCGCTTCTGAAACGCAACGAAATTGATCCATTTCTAAAACGACCGATTACTGGCGACCAAACGTGGATAGTTTATAACAACGTTAATTGGAAAAGATCGTGGGGATGCAAGATGAACCAGCCCAGACGACGCCAAAAGCTGAGATTCACCAAGAAAAGATTATGCCGTCAGTTTGGTGGGATTATAAAGGAATTCTGTACTTTGAACTTTTACCAAGAAACGAAACGGTTAATTCAAACGTGTACGTTCAACAACTCGCCAAACTGAGCGATGCAGTTGAAGAAAAGCGGCCAGAATTGGCAAATCTTAAGGGTGTTGTTTTCCAGCATGACAATGCAAAGCCCCACACATCTTTGGTCACTCGGCAAAAATTATTGGAACTTAGGTTGGGATGTGTTGTCACATCCACCATATAGCCCAGACCTTGCGCCTTCAGATTACCATTTATTTCGTTACATGCAGAACTCCTTATGGTAAAATTTTTAATGACGCTGATGATGTAAAGTCACATTTAATTCAGTTCTTCGCTGGCAAAAATCAGAAGTTTTATGAATATGGACTTATGACACTGCCTGAAAGATGGCAAGAGGTCATCCTACAAAAACGGACAATACCTAATTGAATAAGGTATATTTTTAAGCAAAAATTTTGAATTTTCCTTCTTATTTAAAATACGCAATCCCTTAGTTGCCAACTCAAATACTTTCTATTTTCCCCTAGAATGCAAGTGGGTTGAGGAGTTTTCAGTTTTCACCCTTAGAATGTTACAGCCTCATTGCCTATTCCATTTATCCCATACTCTACTTCAAACACTTCTTTAGATAGTAATCAGCAACTCCACTTTAACGTAGAATTCAGAATTTATGAACGAACTCCATTCCCCATCAGAAATCGTTTCCGCAGAATCCTTCTAATTCCGCGCCGTTTGCTAATTGACTCCGCAGCAACAGTCGTAAAATCGTCGGAGTAGAACAGCATACCGTTTTTAGGATCGCAATCACGGATCCGTTGGATCGTAGCGTTCCTCGTTATGAGAAAAGCCAGCTGTGGGAAAGCAGGAAGCATGATGGCCGGCTCGCGGACTTATGGCTTCCCCGAACTTCTGTCAGCGAACCGGTTTCACTGTTCCAACGCTTTCGCGCGAATATTCCGAATAATTAGGCAGCATTTTTTGCCGAATTTGTTGCAATTTACCGAGTCGTTCGAGATTCTTGGCCACCTGATTTCATCGATGATTTAAGGACCTCTTTCACGCACTTCCGCCACCCCTAATCAAGCGGCTGTTGATTGTGCGCCGTGTTATTACGAGAAAGGGGCACCCTGCTCGAACTACCGATCTGATAAAAAAACTTCACATAGACCATATTGCTTGTGGAGACTTAAAGTGTGCTAGTATACACACATGGTACGCTTGCACGCACGTTCGTGACTATCGGGTGTAGTATGATGCGCCGATGTAACTAGCTGAGAAAGATTTACAGATCGTTAATTACATTCCTAATTGTGGATGGCACCTTTTATGTCCCCTTTTTTTATTGACCATCTAATTTGAATTTTATTCAAACTGATGACATGTTGTTCGCAATGAAATAATTTAATCCGTAGATTTTGAAGTTGTATTTATATTTAATTTCTTCTAACAAACATACGAAACTGAAAGCTCTTCGAGGAGTTAATCATCGAAGAACGGCTTTTCAATTAATCGTTGGGTCAAGGTGACAGTGAGCAATGAATAGATAACATTATTACAAAGTTATGGCTCTTTATATACTCCAATAAATATGTATATTCCAATGAGTATAAAGATTTTCAAAAATGAACAAAAAATAATGTATCAATTTTTAAGTTTAGGATATAGTACCCTTTTTTCGCTAAGCAAGAATCGTTTCGTTATCTAGCAGTTCACAATTCATTCCGCCTACCTCTGTTTAACACCGTCCGCGTAACAATCCCCTCTGAAGTCTTGTTTCTCAAAGCATAGTTAACTGACTCTCTGCAAGTTTCTTCGGAGACGTTGATGACGTGACCGTTCCCCATTACCGTGTTCTCGGCTACCCGCCGCGCCATTCTACCACGCGATCTCTCTGTCACCTAATAACGCTCCTCCTAATCGGTTGATAAGAGGACACGCGAGTGTCGTTGCATAAATAAAGTCAAGAGCCACCGCATGCTTCACGAGCGAACTCCAACTTCCAAGAGGGTGGAATCACGCAGACACCACGTCTTTCGTTCTAACTTCGCCATTATTGGCTACAAAGCTAACTTCTAATTAATGTATTCGTCAATTAATATTTTCTTAATTATTCAAATATATTCGACGTATCAAAGATTCGAATAAACAAATTTGGTAAATTGTCGGAATCTAAAAGTCTAAGCAGAATCTTTGTTTCACTGTAGGGGTTCACTGAAAAGCTGATATGTAAATCGTACCCGTAAATCAGTAGCTACGATAAACACGTTGTACGTGTCGGACTTTTTTATGGGGGTTTTATGAAAATTGCACAATTGAGAGATAACCGGTGACTGGTCGCGACGTTGACTAGCGTTCTACGCGCATAAACGTGCTTTAAGATCCTTGTAATAATGTATCGGTTAGAATCTAACATAGATACGGCATCAACGCGTGACAAATTTTCTACGAGTTACGGCGAAATCACCCAAGTAACGCCTGATGTAACATACACCTGTACTTCTGTCGTTCTAATACAAACGTATAATTCTTGTCCTTTACTATTTTTTAGTAAGCTATCACGAACAACAATGAGAGTTTAGCTAATTGAAAGCTTTGTGGCTCTTGTAACTTCGCGAGTTCAGCTCAGCTCAGCGTATTATAAAACGTATGGCTCNTAAGCGCCAGGTCTGAGAATTTGATTCTGAGAATCGGTTCTGGGAATTTTTATAGGACAGTAAGCTTCCCACGGCTTCGAAAGCTTTGTGGCTCTTGTAACTTCGCGAGCTCAGCTCAGCTCAGCGTATTATAAAACGTATGGCTCTAAGCGCCAGGTCTGAGAATTTGATTCTGAGAATCGGTTCTGGGAATTTTTATCGGACAGTAAGCTTCCCACAGGTTCTCTATCTATCTGAGAGTAATAATTTTCGACGTTACTCTGAAATGAATACACAATTTGAGAGTACAGCTATCTAAAGTACAGCTATCAGCTATATAAACCAGCTATCGTAGAAAACTCTGAAATGGACACCTACCTTCACGCTCTGGATTTTCCACCAAAAGCTGCTCGTCGCGGCCAAAAAGGAGGAAAGAAAGCGATCGTCCGCTTTCCACATTCGAAGGAGAGTAATGTTGGTCCAGTGACTCGGCAACAACCAATCTCTCGCGCACCTCGTCGAGAGAAGAACACGAGGTTCGTTTGCCTTCCTCCTACCACCTCCCCCTCGAATCTCCTACCTGGAGCTTCTAAACGAGCACGAGGGGAAGAAGAAAAGTGATGCATCGCGGGGCGTGACTGGCCGACCAAAGAGGATTTCGTGGCCAGGATTGTGTTTTGACGTGTTTTGACAAACGGGCGCCATTATACCGGCACCGAGCCTAAAGGCGCTTTGAGTGCTAGCCGGCTAACCGTGCGACCTAGGTGGCCGTGTTCGAGCAAACCAACCTGCCATCTGAACGATCCTACGAAACAATTACACCACCGGAAGCCTCTACTTTCAGCCACACCGAACGTCATTTTTCCGACCGCTTGCCCTGGTCGCGGATCTTGCAAATCTGTATCCATGTTTTTCTATAGAATTTATCGCAAAATATTCTTCACGTGGTTTCATTCTTTTCGTCGAGGTGTATCATTTTTGAAGTACTCTTATCATAGTAAGGTATAGAATTTAGACATTGTATTTTGATATCCGTAGATACGATATCTCTGTTATAATAAATATCTATATATGCATAAAAATATTTTTGTTATGGACTTTATAAAATTTCACTAACTGGAGAAGGACTAATAGAATTGAAAACAATAATGGAGAAGAGAAGGGCAATACAAGACGGGGAGGAACGATAATAAGGAAGCACAGCAAGGAGGCAAAATCCAAAAAGTTGCCATAGTTTTAGAGACAGATTATGTAATGGAGTGCGATATAATAGAGTGGATAAGAGGGGAGGTATAAGAAAAGAGAGATAGACAAGGAAAAGAGTTTAGATAGATATAAGGGAGGAGGCAATAAGGTGATAACGCCATAAGACTGATAGAATGTAAAAAGCGTAATAGGTAAACGAGATGTAAAACCGAAAGGCATGGACTAAGTAATAATAAATAAAATAAATATAAAATTTCACTACGCAATTTCACTTTCCCATTTTTCATTTTCAAGATTAGTATCGTTAGAAGAACATTGGGAAAATCAACAACGAATGGTTTAATGGTTCAAGTTTATAAAGGGAGATGATTGCAATTGTTCGTGCATTTTGTGTTATAGTGTTGCAAAGAGGATAGAAACTGAAGAATTTTCGACATTATTTCAAACCGATGAAAACGGGATAAGTTAACAATTATATAAAACATACTGCAGACGAACAATGTGGGTACTTTTTACTATAGTCCACACGAAGAATTTGAATTATTCAAGTTAACGTTTCACATAGATTTTAAAACCTAATTCTTAAATATACAATAAAATTCGATTTACCGTACGATACTATTTACGATTGTAATTTATAATCATTTTCTTCAGCAGATACAGACGTATAAATACATAAATACAAGGTACCTACTCTTATATTAATCCTTGAGCTTGGATTCCAAGAATCATGCCACTGATAATTACATTTAATCTTGGAGGAATTACGTAAATTACGTGTGTTTTTCTCGGTGTACAAATGACACGGTGAAAATAAAAAAAAATGAAAAATGAAGGCAGAACGAGTGGTATGGTAGGATGTAAATCGACCGATAAAATTTCCTGGCAAATTGAAGCGTTACCAGTGGTGTTACAGTTTCAGATGGCACCAAACTAGTCGCTAATTAATATTAATGCGATGTGATCGTGCAGAGAATTCAATTCTGGAGGCAGGAGGATGAGATAAATTGGTTGCTTATCGCCATCTCGGTATTTCCAATTAATTACGCGGAAGATTGCGATCTTCCAATCGCGAGGACTGGAAATAAAGCGTTGCTCAGAGGCTGTAATGAAATTATAAACGAAGAATTAGCGAGAACTACATGTTGCTGGCTGACGAAGAAAATGGCGCCTGTGCGTTGTTAACGAGCTTTCGATCATTGGCCAACCAACTTCTTTTCTCGTGTTGATTATACTATACGAAAGAGAAGAAGGCTCGTATAATATAACTTGTACACCGTAATTACAAGTCGATAAACGTGAAGCTGTTTTCGTGAAGACTCTTGCAATATTTATGAAACGGATACAGTTGAGGATTAAAATTAAGTGGTATTTTATATGATGACTATACGGAAAAGATATAAGTCCACTTTTTA
Organism: Bombus sibiricus; assembly: GCA_014737505.1. Classification (NCBI taxonomy): domain Eukaryota; kingdom Metazoa; phylum Arthropoda; class Insecta; order Hymenoptera; family Apidae; genus Bombus; species Bombus sibiricus. Next base: position 984,194 of record JACXIM010000076.1, on the reverse strand, counting down.
CAAATTAACGTCTTGGCTTTTATGTCATTTGCTGGCTGAAAGCAAGTACTTTAATGTGATGAAATATTTTAATAGATGAAGAAGGGAATAATCTGGTACGTTCGAAGATATAAGTCTTTGAAAATAGGCGATATTTTCTGAGTGACGAATGATATTAGCTTAATTGTTATTTCAGTTAAATTTAATTTGTCTATATGTAGATAAATAATATTTCTTAATGCTTTTAAAATATTTAAAAAGGTAACAAAATGTATATGTACAAAAATATGTAATTAAATGGCGATATATCGAATTTTAAAATTGCTCTTTTATAAAAGACAGGAAATGTGTTCATATGATAAAAGTAAGTAGGTGCTTACTTCCAATTTTGTTTCGCCAGTTCGAGAATCTTACCGACATGGGAAAACTTTTGTTAAAGTTATGGTGGCATGTGGAATTCCACGTAGAAACGCGTCCCTGGGCGCCTCCCCTGCTGAAACGTCCCACCCTCTGATTTCACCAGAACGGAACAACAGATGATCTTACGAATCTGTAAACTACCGACTAACATCGTGTTCTGGGGGCGGGGTTCCCCATGAAAATTATACGGGGTGAACCGCTACGATGGCCATCTCTTAATATCCGCCGTAGTAAACTCTTAAGGGAATTTTATTTTTATCCATTTCGTAATTTTTGGTCCTCCAGCCTTCTAATTTCGTTTCGTTTCTTCTTGCTACAAAGTATACGAACGCTTCTTTGTTTTAGAATAAAAAAAGGAATATTTGTTTGAAGAAAAGATGATGAAAAACTCTATTCAACTTAGGAGATTGTAATACGAGATGGTGACATTGCTTGTAAGTTGGGGGATGTTATGGAGGGATGGAAGAATAAAAGGACGACAGCGTGTTTTTTCTGCCGCCAAAAGGAGACGCCGGAGAATAGGGTGAAGGGATCCAGCTGTCGACTTTCTCACTACTTTCTTTGCTACTCTGGCTACGTTTCATTGAAAGAGTCTTCACTGCTCTTGTCGATGCTGCCCTCTACTCGGAGGTCTTTGTATTAAGAGTCTCTACATAGTTTCTCAGTATTTCAGTATATCTATACGGTATATCTTCAGTATATCTTAGGCATCTATACGGTATATCTTCAGTATATCTCAGGCATCTCATCATTATGCATTGTATAAATAAGATTGTTATAATAATTTTTCGTATACAAATTTTCTACATTCAGAAATACGTGAAAGATAGTTTTTCTTCTTAACGTTTCTTCCAAATTATCGGGAATTCTTCATGCATGAAATAAGAGTGGCTGCAAAAAGCCTTAGTTTTCAATGACGCGTCTTTTATCGCATACTATCGATATTTTTAATATCGTAGTAATAATATGAAGTACTGTATGTTACTATAAAAATATTAAATAATTTTATTCTCTTCAGAAGCTTATATGAATCGTGCAGAAACTATACAGATCAATTCCCTGAACTAAGAAGTGGAGGAAGGTGATGGTGCCATAAATGTTTTTTACAATTTACAATATCACAAGTACCATTTTTCAAGATATATACATTAAAATTTATGATCTTTTTACATAATGTTCTGACAATAAACAAACATAAATATAATTTAGTTATTTGTTTTTTGAAAAGTTCAATACTAATCTTATATTCGAATAGAAACAAAAAGATGCAGTTAGTTTAGTTTAGCTTTTAAGAGTATCCATCATATAAAAGTGTACTGTTTTGGAACAACTGACAGTCCTTCAACATTATGGATAAACACACAAAATTCGTGTGACACCCAACGTGTCAAAATTCTGCAACCCCTCAGTTCCGGTTGTAGCGGCACACGAGCTAGAGGACAATTCAAATCATATTGTTGTTTTACCTCGGAGTATCAAGATCGTTAGGATACACACAATGTATTAATAAATAAACTCCGGGCAAAACAATGTAGCCGCTACGCGCAACCGTCGAACAAAGACGAATTTGAATTTTCCGACTTCCCCCCGACCAGTATAAATAAACCGACGCAACCGAAAAGAGTTTAGTATCTACCAGTATCAACGGGTTCTCTAAGTATTACCACGAGTTATCTACCGAGTTATCGGCGAGTATCTAGCGAGCATTTATCGAGTATTAATTAGCAATTTTACTTTGCGGTTTGTACACTGTACGAGCGACTCAGCGAATATAGTCTGTATATTTATTTATTATTTTAAATAAATTCGATGGTTTCGACAACAAGTAATGACATGTAATAAATCTCACGGTCAAACATCCTATATACTACTCCTCTACATATATTTTATTTTTATAGCATCAAATTGCTGTAGTCGTATGAAAGGATTACTAAGAAATGGTACGAAATTTAATATACTTAGACGTAATTAATTAGTATGTAAATACCAATTAATACAATGCCACAATAAATATTAGGTTGTCCGAAAAGTTTCTTTCGTTTTATGAGGAAATAATAGACGCACAACGTTTGTCGTTTTATATTATTTTGTCGAATTACTTACGATCCAGTTTGTTCTGTTGAGATAAACACCGTGACATTTCACAGATTTGGTTTCACGTTTGTATGAAGGTGCACTGTTGTAAAAAACACGTTTGCGAAAGAAAGACACTTTCCGGACAACCTAATACAATGGTGTACAAATATTTTTTGTAGCCTCGTAGATATCATTATCCTGTCAAACTACGAGTATGTAAGTCTCCCCAGTCGGTTTTTTCATTTATTACGATAAAATAAAATATACGCTTGTGGTAACAGTATCGAAAAATATTCACTATACATTCATTCTCTGATCCGCATAAATTGAGTCGCATCCAGCTTTACGGTTTCTCAGCATCCTTTGTTTTTCTTGAATTACTTTTACTACCAAATAAACTAAACATAATATAAAATCCTGTATCCTTCATGCATCTAATTTATTAGGTTGTCCGAAAAGTTTCTTTCGTTTCATAAGCCGATAATAGATGAACAACAATTTCTGTTTTATATTATTTTATTGAATTAGGTATGATCCATTTCGTTCTATTTCTATTATTATGTTCGTGCATAATTCAATAAACTAATATGAAACGAAAAAACAGAAGCCATGATCGCGAGTTTTATTTACGTTTGGGCTAATTATCGTAAAGGTCATGCTCAAGAAATCCAAACAACATCGGAATCACAGTCTCATTGTATAAATAAATATATTTTTGTCTTTGGATCGTTTCGGGTAATTGCTGGATTTATGAATAAAAAAGGCCTCGCCAATCTTTGTCTTTTTTTCAAAACATACAAAATATACTCCAGCTTCTTCGTTTTCTGTTGCATCTTACTAAACCTCACTAAAGAAATATTAAGTTGTCCGGAAAGTGTCTTTCCTTCGCAAACGCGTTTTTTGCAACAGTGCACCTTCATACAAACGTGGAACCAAGTCTGTGAAATGTCGCGGTGTTTATCTCAACAGAACAAAATGGATCGTACGTAATTCGACAAAATAATATAAAACAGAAATCGTTGTGTGTCTATTATTTCCTTATAAAACGAAAGAAACTTTTCGGACAAGCTAATATCTCAATACCAAAAACTCACTGATAGCAAATCTCCTGCATGATTCAAAATCGATTTTTCCCAGCTGGCTAATTACGATTGGCCAAACGACCGGTGGAACGTATTCGTCGAATATTTACGAGTGGCGAGCGGTCGGCAGTAAACATTCGACGAACGAACGAACCAAAGGAGCTTGCTTAATTTCTCTTAACGACCGGCTCCGCTCGACCGTTACAACGGTCAAGCCAGCCGTAATTACGAAGTCACGGAAACGTAAAAGCCACCCTGTGAAGCCGCGTCGCGGTTTAATCACCTCCATATTGAGGCTCGATCTTGTATGCAGAAAAAAACACGTGGCTACCGGTCTTTCGAAGGGAGCGTTCGTCGCTTTGTACGACCACCGTCCATGGCTTCGACTTTTCTAATCGCGTCTGGAAGGGTTCCGTGCTCCATGCTAATGCGTCCTCCTGCTCGACGATCAGCAGACAAACGCGCGTTCACCAACTTGCAGGGCGTAACCGAACGACCATTCCGATCATTAGAATCGCGCGTCCTTACATGCAACCGATAATGAATACATAGTTCTTACTGTGAGCTTGTAACAAGATTGAAGAGACGAGGACGGATGATTCTGTATGAGATTTTTGTATGCAGTTCATCGTTTTGATATATTTGTTTCATGCATGAAGGAGAAAGTAAGTTTAGGTGGTGATTGAGAAGTTGAAGGCTTTGTACATTTTAAGAAAACGTTATTTTTATTTACATGGAAAATATGTAATTTATAATAATATGAAACAATAGTTGTATGTAATACAACTAATATGTGTGTAATAATTGTATAGTAATATGAAACAAAAGTTGAAAGCTTTGTATACTTTACAGAAACGTTATTTTTATTTATAATACATGGGAAATATATAATTTATAATAATATGAAACAATAGTTGTATGTAATACAACTAATATGTGTGTAATAATTGTATAGTAATATGAAACAAAAGTTGAAAGCTTTGTACACTTTACAGAAACGTTATTTTGATTTATAATACATGGAAAATATATAATTTATAATAATATGAAACAATAGTTGTATGTAATACAACTAATATGTGTGTAATAATTGTATAGTAATATGAAACAAAAGTTGAAGGCTTTGTACATTTTAAGAAAACGTTATTTTTATTTACATGGAAAATATGTAATTTATAATAATGTGAAACAATAGTTGTATGTAATACAACTAATATATATGTAATAATTGTATAGTAATATGAAACAAAAGTTGAAAGCTTTGTACACTTTACAGAAACGTTATTTTGATTTATAATACATGGAAAATATATAATTTATAATAATATGAAACAATAGTTGTATGTAATACAACTAATATGCGTGTAATAATTGTATAGTAATATGAAACAAAAGTTGAAAGCTTTGTGCACTTTACAGAAACGTTATTTTTATTTATAATACATGGAAAATATATAATTTATAATAATATGAAACAGTAGTTGTATGTAATACAACTAATATGTGTGTAATAACTGTATAGTAATATGAAACAAAAGATGAAAGCTTTGTGCACTTTACAGAAACGTTATTTTGATTTATAATACATGGAAAATATACAATTTATAATAATATGAAATAATAATAAAATAGATCTTAATCATTCTGGTAAAAATGCACTTACTTTGCAATGACATTTTGTAGTATTTTATTTTAATGAAAACGATCTGTTTATAGTCCGTGCAAAAATTCCTGTGGGCTAACTGTAAATACCAGAAACGAAGATTCCTAATAGAAATAACCGACCCAGTTCTTTTAATTTTAATGCTCTTAATGCTGATTATATTATTTATCATTTGAAAAATACACATAGATCCTTAGCACTTATCAGCTTCATGAATTATTTAAAATCCCAAATTTATATTCGTTCTCACTAAAAGAAATCGTTTCTTATTCTTTTGACACTTATTTTATTCTTCGAAAGTTTGCCACTTTCTTATTCCTTTGATTTACCATTTAAACTCTTCAATTATTCAACGTTTGAGTCTTTTTGAGTTTTACTGTCCGACGACAGTAGGAAATAAAATAAAACGATAGAGGAGAGAGAAAGATAGGTTCGTTGTTTGAAGAATTTCTTTCTCTCGAGACTGTTTGAGATAAAGTGATCTTCGAAAACGTGATATCCTAATGGTTCAGTGGGTGCGGAAAAAGGGAAAAGGGTTTGTCTCGAGTGGATGCACTGAGAAGATCGTTGGTGGTTAATGTTGATCAATGGAGTTAGGCTATCGGTAGATAAGAACCGATAAACTTTGGTGAAACGATCTCTCATGTTCATAAGAACAACGATTCTTTGCTAAAGCCAATGTCTGTTTGTTAAAGAAAATTCAATCGTGAAATGATATAAAAAGTCGTGGTTCTAGCAGTAAAACTCGTATCGAAGTTACTCTGTTAATCTGATAATCACAGAGAAGATACGATGGATCGTGTTCGGGACAGAAGTGGGATTTATTTACGATATTTACTGGCTGTGTAGCGGTGACATCAATAGCCGGATCTCTGGATTGCCTTTGGACCCAGGTATACAACGAACGCGCCCTCTTTTTTTTCTACCTTCCAGTCGTATAGATCTTTTGAAAGGTCCGCACTTAATAGACCCCAGGGACCCGGCGACTTGTTTGGACGTTTGTGGTATAAACAGAGCGACACCTGGTGATCTATGCAGTCGCCTTGTTGGGATGAAACGAGCCGAAACGCGAAAGTCCAAGAGCTTTCGGCATTCAGGGCGTCCCTGACTCTACGATACACCAGGAGGATGTCACGCGTCGACCAAGGACTCGGAAAAATCGTCCCTTCTGCTGCTACCGAAGTCTATTGGTTGCGAGAAACTAATCTGATGTTCTTCTTGTAAGCTCGTATACAATGTCTGATCATGTACGTCATGTAGCTGATTCTATTTATTACACATGGCGTATCATTCGACGGTCTATATTGATTTGATAGGTGTGAAAATTGTTTAGGAAGAAAGAATTGTTAACACTTTGACTGCCATTGATCACCGGAGCGCTTGAACTTCCTACAATTGTAAAAATTGAATGAAAATTGACAGTTAGGGCATTTTGAATATAACCGATAAATAGAAGATACTTTGAAATAAAAAGTGCCCCATTGAACAATTAAACATTTTTGTTGGAACATCAATAAAAAAAAATGAGAACAAATCTTGCATCTAACGGTGCACTGTGTTAAAACACTTTAAACATAAATGTGGCTCATCGATACAATCTGGACAATAGGTGGTCACCTTTTTGGTCCGATTCTTAGCAAATTTTGATCCTGACTGTTTAACATTTTTTTTATAGCACTCTCTGCAAAATTTTCGTGCCAGGTACGCTTGCCCTTCATTCTTCTGCATTTCGTGTCGCAATCTTCGTCGAACAAGTATATTTGACGGCTCTGGTGAATGGCACTGTGTAAGGTGCATTGCGAGTGCCATTCTAAAAGCCGATACCTTGATTTTTGTTTTCGTTGCTTGTTTATAGAGTATCACCGCGTTTGAAATTGATGTATTTAACGATAACTCTAATGCTAATTTTATATACCACTTGAGGTTTCTTCTATGTGGTGCAGAATATGCTATCATTTGATCCGATAAATCTACAGCACATTTTCCTCTGTTGTGATCTACCACTACCATTGGTTTATCACAAACATAATTCTTTTTGCGGACCTCTACCTTTTCAGCCGAATGTTTCGTCGAAATCATAAAAGTAATTATAATAATATCTTCTACACGTTTCAACAGTATATTCTGGACGTTTCGCTTGCGACGAAATAGCAAATGCGAATGATTTGTTGAAATAAACGAAGCCTTGTTATAATATGTCGCTATCAACTGTTACGGAGGCGCCACGGTGGTCACCCGTCCATTGGGCAAGAATGTTGTCTTACATCATCAATTTATTATTATTTTGCCATTATATGTTTTGGATAATAAAAATACTCCTGTGGCGTCCTAAGCGAAACATGTGATTTCGACGTGGCAGTCAAAGTGTTAATAAACAAGATAGTAGAAAAATTAGTTAGTTTAGTTATTACAACACATAGAAGAATTTTACTACTGTTTTTAATCCTTTAATTTAATTAATTAAATTAATAATCCTTTAAATTAAGAAAGCGACAGCCAGATGATTGTATAGTAGGTTGGGTAAAATCTATTTGCTATAGCTGAACAAAATAGCTAATAACAACTACTATTAATATTCTTTTTCTAACATGGAAAATCTATATCAGTTAGTGAAAATTTCTCTCTTTTACTTCTCCATAATTCTTCACCGATATCCAACAAACCTCCCATCAATTTCGCTATCAAAAGCTCGAAAGTCAATTTCACTCGATCTTCACAGTCTTCCATTCCCCGCATTATATGAACAATTTTGGAAAAAGTCGACGTAGGAACGTAGGGACTAGAAAAGAAGTATTAAGCAACAAAATATCCAACAGATCGGATCGTTTCACGGCGGAACGTAATTTGGAGCGTACTTCTCTGGATTCGTGGCTAAAGTAAGCTATTAAATTCTTCAAATAAGCCGCCGCGGATGAATACGATCGGCAATTAGCCAATCGTGACCGGCTTTCATGTGGACGAGATTATTCGATTGGCGGCGAAATCGGTAAGAACGGTAGGGTGTATGCAACGAGGGCGCAACAGAAAAGGAGAGGCTCGTACGCCGTTACATTCCAATATTCCTTTTTCGGCGTTTGCCACGATTTTTCCCCGCCACTGGTCCTTTTTTCCCTCGCTAACCACTGCACAATTGGGAACGCTTTATATAGTTGCGTGTCCTGCATAATATTAAGAACGTAACGCGTTTTATGGCACGGCCACCCAGGATGCGTTTTCTCAGTCCTTCTGTGTTCCCTCTGTCGAACCAGTGTGACGAGCATAACGTTTATCCTGATTGCTCGCAAGAACTCTTCCACCTATTGACGATTCTATACGATTCTCCTGTGTAATCCGTGTCATGCGATGCGTGACAGCCCCATAAATTAACTCTCTGTCTCGTTTAATTGAATTAATACGACTGTTTTCAACGCTCGTTATGGTTTTATTCGTTTTTAGTAGAAAGGTAGAAAAAGAGTTAGCTCGATGCGCAAGAGTATTCTTCGATAGTCTGTTCGAAGGTTAAAATGCAAGACGATAAAAACTTCAAGATTACGTAATTTTTATGTAGGAAAATAAATTCCAATGAGTTCGAAACGGCCTCATAAACTGACCGCCTAATACGTTATTCTGGGATAGTAATTTTAAGAGGATCTTATATATTAGGAAATGATAGTAAAATATAACTTAGGTGAAAGGAAAATGACACCTTTCGATTCCCCTATGGGAAATTTGAAAGTGAAAAAATCCACATAACGCAGTTAATATGCAAAAATGTATAAAATGTTCAAAATATTAAAATAGTAAATAATTCATTATATTCACAAAAATATGAATTTACATAAACATCTACAGTCTAATTGTAAGAAACCCTGATTTCCTTAAAACAACGCCGTTTCAGAAACATAATTTTTCTATTAATTTGTATTAAAATATCTTTCTCAAGGATGTATTGAAATACTCGAAACAGCTTGTACCACGCGAGGTGGACACTACACGCGCTGCTAGTATTACACTGCTATCTATTCGTTTAACATCGTATTCCTGGTGGCACGACCACCCAAGGTGATCGTTTCCAACTGTCGCGAAAGGTACACACGACATAGGGACGTGTCTCAAGGTTTTCACGTATCACGAATGGCGTTGACAATCGTCAGACCGATCGATATACGACCGGAGAACGAGTGAGAACGAGAAAGACGGCAGGAACGCGACCGTAGGAGGTCCTCCATTTCGATTCACGACGGTCCTGAGGATCTTGTCCTGGGAAAACCATAAAAGGTGATCAAGTCGTGCTGATCCAGAGACCTTGACCATGCCACGTACCTCGTACGTCGCGCGAAAACCTTAAAAAAATTTGCCGCCACGTTCCGATTGGTCGGACGAGTCTTTTAAATTCGATGGAATCGCGTGGAACGTGCCGGATTACCCTCGAATCTCAATGGAAAATTATGAAAATTATTTTTATTTTGTTATATTTATATTTACTTATATTTATACTTATATTTTTATATTTATTTTTATTTTTATTTTCACTGTACGAGCCATGCAGAAGCTAATCTGATCAAATCGATAGAGGTGAACCATTAAGTTTCTGAATGTTTCTTGGTTCAGGAAATAGAATCAATCAAGTTGGTGTTCCGAATGGCTACATATTTAATTATTTTCATCGCATCATTTTAATTATAATTATTTACCGATATATACAATTTAAAATGGGAATTAAAAAAATTGTGTTCGTTGTTTCTTTTCCAGTTGTTGATATTTAAAAATCAATAAAAATATTCTCCAGTGCTAAAAAGAAGCAGAAGAAAAGAAAAAAGATAGAGTTGAAAAGAATTCTAGTTTCTAAGAAAACGTTCTGGTATTCTACAAAATATGTTCAAGAAAAAAGAAACAGAGAAGAACACGGCGGTAGGTGGATTTAAGAGGAGGACGACAAAGGTGCAACAATTACTTTATTTTGACTTTGCGGCCGGTTTTGGGAATCTTTGAATCGACCCGCTCTGTTTTGTCCCATGTCGGTCGTGAAAACGTGGCAAAAGGGGCACCTGCGGCGCATTTACCTGTTTCGTTCCTGTCAACCTCGCTAAAAGATCACGCCGATCTCCCGTATCGCGACAAATGGTCTTACGACGGCCAGTCGCTTTAAGACCATGCCGAATTCTATACTCTCCGATGTGTATGCATACCTAGCTGGAGTTAAAGGACAAGTCATGCAACGCAGCATCGGAAACCCCTTGGAATTCCAGCTTCCTCCTTTCGAATCACGTAACGTTTGCAAACAATCCGTTCTACCGGAGATTTATGGCATGAAGAGCTTTCGACTGCTTGCTGAACTTTTAAAGCGATGCAATTTGGAATGGAAGTTCTTCGAATGTGTGATATTTAGTAATCGATATTTTTAGGAAAAGTAATTCCAATCGAGATTCTTCAAAGAGGTGGAATTTAGATTCAGTTTCCAAAATGAACGACGAAATTTGATGAAAAATTGAGGAACTGAAGAAATGAAAAATTAAATAAAAGTTGAATTAGGTGGAGGGGCGAATATTTCGTGGAAGATTTGGAAGATGAAAAATAGGAAAAAGTCAGGAATGTGGAAAATTGAGTATAAGAATGGGTATTCGATTGGATATAAAGGTAAAAGAGGCTTAAATATTTTTAATATTTAGCTCAAAGGATATTTGTAGCTTGACTGGTTTCTTTAAGCCGTTTGTCGCGTTTCGGTAGAGATCCCAAAATTTCCGCGTCGAACTCGTGGCAGTTGGTTCAGAACGTTGTTTCAAATGGAAATTAGTGAATATTGAGTTGGTTTTAATGCTTTTCACACAGTCGAAATCCGTAGTTTGGAAAAAAAACGTTGCTCGAAACGGATGACGTTGAGAAATCGACTGGCTCCTGTCTGTTTTGCAATTGAATGACCTAATTTTGGAGAAAGGTATGGTTCTGGTTTCATTTGAATGTCTAGCTGTAACAATTGATTTAACGAAGATTTACGACTCTAAATTTACCGTACCCTTCACCTATATTCAAGTTATTCAATCAAAAATAAAAGTATTTCGTTTTTCGTTGTAGAATAATTTTTTTTTTTTTACGCAATAGAATAAATTTAAAATAAATTAGCGAACAAAATTGGTAAAATTTAATACATAATAGGAATTTCGGATAAAGTAGTAAAATTTAATAGAATAAATTCATTAGTGTCCATTTAGGTAACTGTTTCTAAAAATGGTTAAAATAATCTTAAAAGAGAAACCTGTTGAAAGTTTAAAGAATTCAACGAACATATAAGATCAAATGTTAAAATGGTTCGCGAGAATCTCTCGAAGATCATGAAAGAATGTATGGTTGATCCTGGTTTGCACTTGAATGATGTAATTCCGATCCTCAGCGGGGTGCTCTTCTAACGTGTTTGCAATAAAGTCGATCTGTGATGTCTTTGAAGCCTAATCTCCTTTGCAAATGAATGAAAAAATACACTGCGGTGGAGCACTCTGATTTTCCGCGGCGACAATCTTGTTAACTTTTTGTCACGATCATTGTGAACCGGCGGTGCGATCCGAGGGCCCTTAAGGCCCTCTTCACAATGCAATTATGCGGGTCTACGAGCCGTTTCGTAAGATTTCAGGGCGACTGATTCTCTCGAGCAGTTTGTATTATGGTAAACGAGCCGTTTAAAAGTCGTTTCTTCGTGTGACTCGATCAACTTTTTTGTGTTTCTCAAAGCACACGTGAAAAGGTGTTCTTCCGTGAAACGGACTGCCTGTAACGAATTCAACAAGATTTATAAAGGCCCAACTGGATCGATTTTATCGACAGTGGATTTTAAACGAACGTTCGACTTCTTGCGCGCGAATAAATCGCCAAACAGATGACGCTGTCGTCATCTTGGAAATACAATTTATGCACATATAACCACAAATCATGAAAAATTATTACAAGTATCTATCATCGCTTTACAAAACAGATGGACAATAATGGCACGATAAAGCAAATTATAAATGATAAAATTACAATTCATCCCATAATTGATGGCAGAATGTATTAAACAGAAGGAGAAAAGACTACATCGTGGATGGTACGTAACCTAATTAACACTTTACGCGATTTCGCTTTCTTATAAGGAGCAAATCTTCCTTCTATCTATGGCCTTAAATTCGTGGATGTACGATTAAACGTGTTGGTGTATATAGTGTCGAGACGAGTTAATACATGTATAGTCAAATGTATTTAAAATTATTTGCAGTACAAAGTCAGTCGTCGTTCGCTCAGTGTTGCTCGATATGCGTATACACGGTAATGAGTACGTTCGCTCGATATTAATCGCTATAAAATTGCTCGATATTAACTCGCTATAAGAATGCTCGGTATTCACTAACTGATTGTCTTAACGATCGTGTTCGTTTATTTATACTGGTCGGGAGAGTAGCGGAAAGTTTAGGTTGCACGTAGCGGCGACATTGTTTTGCCCGGAGTTTATTTATCGTTACGTTTTGTACGTCAAGATGGTGTCAATGTCCCGAGGCAAAACAACAACATGAGTCGCTCTCGATTCGCATCGTCCTGTGACTCATGTTACAAATTTAATCGATGTCACGTCGATTGAAAGAGTAAGACGATTAGTGCAGTTGTGATTGTTGTTTATCAGGAATCAAAACGAGGATGCTGCGCGCCTACTTTCTCTTCGATTTCCCCTTCGGACGGTAATGAACCACAGAGCAATCGTTATCAGACGATCAAATCAGTAACAGAATGCTGCAGCCTGAGGAAGTGTAAGTACGCGAAATCGCAAGTAGAGACGGAATTTTGCAACACACAGAGATTGCTCGATAGGATTCGACATTTGAAGAAAAGTATTCAGGAGCTAGAATGTGCTCAGCAACAAATTAGACACGTAAAAAGATCTTGATAACTAAAATTAAGATACACTTTGTCTGGTTAGCGAGAATTGTAATTATATCGATATTTGTTTATTAGAGAGTTAATGAGAGGAAAGATGCTCCTTGTCAAACGCAAGATTCATTACGACCGGATGTAAATGATTTTCGAGAAATTTTAGACAGTTGTATCAAAGAAATGACGAAGCTGAAAAGATTTTTCGATGACGAAAATTTCTGGTGGAAGATATTCAAGAAACGAAATTTCAACTGTTGCGAACAGAAATTACCACATTTGCACGGTTACTTAGATGGAACTATGGTTACTTTGAAGATATTGGAGGAAAAGATCGAAGTATAAAATTCTTATATATTATATAATTTTTAAATAAATACGCATATACAATTTATCTTGATTTTAGACGAACGATGGTTTCATTACTTCAACACCGGTAAAATCAGGTTCTTCGTCACATTCGGCTAAACCATCCACTCAGAAAAGAAAGTATAGGGAGCAAGATGGAGATGAGGTTGAGGGACGTCCTAGAAAATATGTAGATGCGTCCGTGAATACTGAAAAGTAAAGAAATATGTTTCCGGACTCTTTCGTGGTTTTATAAATTAATATTATAACTTTTTTAATATTATAACATTAAAAAGAGTCATTTTTTATTTTTCTGCCATATGCATTGATCATCATTTTTACTCTTCAAGTCTATTCTATCTAAACATACTCTAAATTTATCTTTTCAGAATTGACGATTCTTATCAAGATCGAAATCCTGTCATTTATAGAAAACATCAAGACAATCCAGGAAGTTCGAAAGCAAAGAAAGAGGATGCAGAGGTCTACCAAGAGCAACATGATTCAGGGGAACCACAAACGTCAAATGATAATCACGTGGTTGATACTACAAGTAAATTTTCAGAAAAATATGAATTTATAGTTGAATAAAATATTTATCTTCGAATTTTTGATTTAGTGAGATTATCTAGAAATTGGTACACTAAGAATGCCATGGATGTTGGAAATATGGAGAGACCATCGGTTACATTTAATAGCGAGAATATGGCGAAAAGATCAATTATTGCTGCTGATATCAGCACATCGATGGATATACTACCGGTATTATTATATACAGTACTGTACATGTAAATAGAAAAACCGTTACTCATAAATTCAGCTGATCGTAGTATGCAAAGTTTTATTTCTGTTCCTTTTTTTTCTATAATATAGAATTTATAAAAATATTTAGGCGTTATAAATATATAGGGTATCTCAGTTAAGTCAATCACCTCGAATATCTTCTGAAGTATGCGTTGTATGAAAAAATTGTTTACAGAAGTTTCATGGTTTGGAGGGGCATATTATGCGGTGCGTATATCTTTTTTATAGGTGAAGGCGTTTCAGTGATTTCAAAATCAACTTTATTATTTTAAATGGAATGCTATATTTCTTGCTACAGATTTTACCTCTTCGCACTCATTTAACTCCATTAACTGCTGTGTAGTGTTGTAGATGTTGGAAATGGTATCCATTGACATTAATACAATGGTGAAATCTATTAACCAACCAAAAAATTGCACCCTGAAGAGTATCTGTACCATTCGTAATGCATGCTTCACGAATTCGTTCTTTCATATTCTCTGATATTGTTGTTGGTTCTCGGTATACTATATTTTTTAACGTCCCCTATAGAAAGTAGTCTAGCGGCTTTAGATCTGGTGAACGTAACGGCCACAGAAATTCTCCATTGCAACTAATCCAACAATTGAGAAATTTGTCTGTCCAGCATTTGCCTTGTTACGGAAATCTTGGATGATATTTAATCTGCAACTTGATATTAGGTACACAAAGTAAACTTGCCAGAAACAAAGCGAAATTAATCGTCAACTATTAGCTTCAGGATTAATAAAGGTCAATACTTTTGTTATTTAGAATTCAACATTCTTCCATATTTTGACATAAAAAATATAGCATTCCATTTAAAATAACAAAGTTGACCTTGAAATTTCTGAAACGCCTCCACCTATAAAAAAAGATACGTGCACCGCATAATATACCGCTGCACACCATGAAACTTCTGTATAAATATTTTGTCATACAACGCATACTTTAGGAGTTATTCTACGTGATCAAGTTAAGTTAGTTTATACATCCTATAGAATAGTTTTCAAACTTTCATTTCGAATAATTACAAACTATATCGATTAAATCGAATTTGATGCAAGAATTAATTGTTAAAAATTCTTTATAAATTCGAAGAACAATTTATTTCAGAACATTCAACATAGGACTATAAGACCTTCGATTAAAAGCTTAAAGAACGTAATGGAAAGAAACTTTTCAGTCAGAAATTCCTTTACGAAAGAGCAGAAAGGAAAGATTAAGAAACAACAAGGAAACCATTAACGTCAAAGACGTAACGTATATGAAAGTCGACGTTCGCATGTTTAAATGGCGCCACCCTCCTAAATCAGACGAACACTCGTTTTACTTTGATGGATAAATTTTAGTCTGTCGTTTTTTCGATTTCTCCTTTATCGCAACATGCTGCTGTTTTTAAATACCTGTCTCATTGGATAATTTGTGCCGCAAGCTCTTCGAAAGCCTCCGAAGCATACGAAAAATATGGAGGAAAATGCGAACGAGGTTAATGAAGGACGAGGTTAGAGTATCGATATTTCTTACGAAATTTGACAGATTCAACTAATGGGGCAGTATTAATTAATGATAAATATAAAGCCATATTTCCGAAAGCTCTTTCCGGTTATTTTTTTGAGTATTGAATTAATGTTTAACTGTAATTCTTAAAGGATCATGACAGAGTCATCATAGTAGCAAGGTGCTCAGCTCCTTCACACGACGAAGACTTGAAAGTAGGCACCAAAACCATGCTGATCTTACGCGAATGGGCGATACTGCGAATTCCGTATTCGACTTCGATTACTTCCTGTGAAAGCACATATTCCGCTGAAGCTGATAACCCCTAAAAAAATTAAAATATTCAACGATATTGAAAAAATCAAAGATTATAACAACTCGCCAGATTGAAAAATTCTATAGACATATCAATATTGAAATTCGTGAGAAATCTTGAGATCGAAACGCGTCAAAACTTCATGGAGTGTCCAAGATCAATCTTGAAGTGAAAGAAACAAGATTAACACTGTGGTAAAGGGAGAAAATGGAAAGATATGCATAAAGAATCTGTGGTCGACATCGGAACAGGGAATAAAAAAGGGATATTGAAGATGAAGAACAACGAGCACGAACCGGCTACATTGAATGAAATAAATGACGATCAATCGATGCCTTCGGGTGCTTCTAAGAACATAGAACAATTGTCGAACGTAGAACCAGCAGGATGTTATACGAATCGGCGTCGTAAGAATGTGAGAAATTTTAGGACGAAATTTAGGCCGCCTTTTTTCCGACGAGGGTGCTCGAAACATTGTACGGGATACAGAAAGAATTTGGACACCTCTAGGTAATTGACGCTATTTCTGTTTCTGTTTTGTTTTTAACATTAGAACTATCCGAGTAGACAAAATAATTAGCTATAAGAATAATTTTTCACAGAAATTTTCTAGACTTACAATGACGAATGATTTTTTTGTAAATTATATGAATAAAAGTTTGTTTTTCTTCTTAAATTATATAATTTTTCTTATATATTTTAGTTCGATTTCGTTACTATTAAGTTTCATACAATATTTTGGCCCTCGGTAGAAACTCGTAACTTGTTTCGTAAAAACTCATTAAAAATGACAGTGTATTCCTTAGGATTTAAATGAATTTTTGTAAAATATATAAAGAAAAACTTGCTTTTCTTCTTCTACTAATATACGTTTTCGTATCCTCTACTTTACGATTTCTTTAATACAGTTTAATTATATTTTAGATTTAGACTTCAATAGTCCTAATGATAGTTCTAGTACTAATTGTTAGGAATTTAGAAAAGTTGTAAGCTGAACTAAGCGTTGCTTCAGTTTCGAATTGACAGTGTGCAAATCGGTAAAAAAGAATAATTTGGCGCACAGGATAAAAAGAAGCAAGAGGAAGTTCCAGCAATTTTCAAATCAAGTAAAAGTGAGAATAAAACAATTTTAATAATACCCGTATGTTAGAATCGATTTGATGTGATGTAAAGACTGTTATACTTGTAGAAAAGAACTACAGAGTCTGTAAAAAAAATAAGAAAAGTGTACAGGGACTTTGCTGCAAGGAGAGTAATGGGGTTCAACTGCGATTTAAACAAGTGTCCGAGCACCATAATAGAGTGCAGCACGACTTCCTGCACGGAACCTACTATGCTCTTCAACAAGTTTCACAAACTGAGGGATCCTGAGAAAATGACAAGGGACCAGGAAGAGGAATATGACAGCATATATTGTCCGACAATTCGCGCAGGAGCGACGGATCACGAATTCAAGGTGCTGAAGGATCAATCTGTGGGAACGAGCGTTGACAAAGAAACGAGCACTTAAAGGCCGCACCGATGTTTTAATTTCGTCCTGTCGTAATACGTCTTTATTTCTCTTTACTCTACATATTCTACGAATAAAAAAAGAACAATAAATATAAGAGTGAAAAAATCTGCAAAAACTGCAAAATGAAGGAAACTATATAACAATCTCCACTAAAAGTATGTGTTCTTTTTTCAACTATCTCTTTAGCTCTTAATTAATCTCTCAGATCACTTGGTGTTTTATATATTAAATCTGTAACCTTTTGTAACATCTCAGACTTGAGTTACCATAGCTAAAACAGGATATGGAGATGTTTAATATTTTTGGCTGTTCTTCAAGCCTGTGAAGTCTTATCGAAATAGGTGGCAGACCATTTACTACCATTTCTTGTTAATTCTTTCACTAAAATAAAAAACTGTAATCAATAGCAATTGATTGCCTCATCTCCAAGAAGAAATATTTTATATAGGATTAATTAGCAATCTAAATTAAAAGCAGAACATAAAGAACTACTTTGAAACTGACTCTAAAACATTCGATATCAAACACCTAATCTATAAAAGACGTAACAAGAGTACGGTAAGTCTGTATTAATGAAGTGGCACTCAGTCTATAGCATCGTTTCCGGCCTTCCTCACCTCTTAACTCTTCTGCCATTCGTCGTCCATTAGGTATTTAGTCTGGCATAATAAGCGATCGTCCCAGGGGATCGGGTAATCAGCGGGGAATCAATTTGTCGACGGAAAACCGGCGAGATTGACGAGCGAGATAATCATGGATCAGGAGTCGAGGAATATCTGAGCAAGTTGCGGCGAACATTTCGGACGTCTGCTCGATGATTCGATAATAATGAATTTATAATTCGTCCTCTTGATTATCTGGTCTCTCGGATCGTAGCTGCGATAGCTCAGCAAATTCCATTCTTGACTCATCACTGGACTACGGATTTTTATGGAAATTTATATTCTTGGGAATATATTTAAAAAAGTAGAACCTGGACAGAAGATTGTTTTATCTACCAAGTATTACAGGAACTGCTATACTTTCGATATATTATACAGCTTTGCATTTTGTCCAATTTTGTACTTTCAAATTTTCTATAAATGCATAAAAATTCACTAATACTTTTCCTTTATGCTAAAACTTGTCACAAGTCGTTGCAAGCTGTTTATTCGATTAAAACGAGGAAGATGAGATTAAAATATAAAAAATTCGAGAATCGCAGCAGAGTTAAAGTTGTGGCGGTCGGTGAGCTCCTTAGTTACGTGGGCGCTAAGGTGCAATATATCACCAGGTCCGTATTCACCAGGCAAATCGACTTTTATTGCTTTATAGCTGTTGTAAGCCGGCCGCGGCGCGGCGCACGTGTAATCTGAATGTAAGGAGCTCGTTATTACCGCGGGACCATTCACGACGCGACTTCTTAACGATGGACAGCACGTCGTAATGGCCGGTTCGAGTCTGACCGCAGGATTAACTGTCGCAAACTGACGACGTTATCGTCCCTTCTTTTCTCTTTTCTTCTTAGTTTTCATTCTTTTATTTCGTCGTCGTTGTTATTCACTGTGTTCCACGGTTGTGGAGAAACAACCAGAACGACGTGTAAATGGACTCGTGCAGAGATTGATACGCCTTGAATTTAATTATGAGACAGATAGAAAAGGTAACCAGATGGTGGTGATTATGTCGTAGGTAAACTTTATTTTTAAACAAATAAACAGATCACTTTTTTAGATCTATGCGTACCATTCCATGCCATAATCAGTCGATCATTATTGTACTTAATGTTTGGGACCTTGTTCAAACTGAAATATTCCCGCTCAAACTCTTAGGTTTTTGAATGAATTTAATTATGAGACAGATAGAAAAGGTAACCAGGTGGTGGTGATTATGTCGTCGGTAAACTTTATTTTTAAACAAATAAACAGATCACTTTTTTAGATCTATGCGTACCATTCCATGCCATAATCAGTCGATCATTATTGTATTTAATGTTTGGGACCTTGTTCAAACTGAAATATTCCCGCTCAAACTCTTAGGTTTTTGAATGAATTTANATTATGAGACAGATAGAAAAGGTAACCAGGTGGTGGTGGTTATGTCGTAGGTAAACTTTATTTTTAAACAAATAAACAGATCACTTTTTTAGATCTATGCGTACCATTCCATGCCATAATCAGTCGATCATTATTGTACTTAATGTTTGGGACCTTGTTCAAACTGAAATATTCCCGCTCAAACTCTTAGGTTTTTGAAATTTGCTTTAGAATTTTCAAGAATTATAGAATTCGTAATAATTATTTTATTTTCATACTTTATACGACAGGAAAGTATACTATTATACTATATAGTAATGTATATTCAACAACTTTATATTAAAAATATATATATAAGTATTTAAAATATATATCTTAAATGTATTTTTTCAAAAATAGGAGATATCCTAACAGCAGGAGCCTGTTTAAATTAAAATTCTCAATCGTCATTTTGCTAATTATACGCTACTTTACAATAGTGATTTATGAATAAAAGTGTACGTAATACTTTCATTAAACGCAAGAAACGTATCAACGAGATAATGTTATGGCGCTAGGAAAAAACAAGCAGCGCCCATCGCAACGAAAGTCGCTCAATGCCTTTACATTCTCTCGTTCACTCGTGCGTTTCTTTCTCCGCTGTGTCTGTGGCGAGCTGTCAACGTTCGACCGCTCAATCCGCGTGATTAACTTTCGACAGACCCTGTCGAGGACAATTTTCCACGATCGCAAGTTCATTTAGCAGCACCCTCCTCTGGTACGCGTATCACGAACAAACACGAACGCAGAAGGATCGAGTGTAGCACGAATGGCGTGTTTTCCTTATTGGCTGATTGAATAATACATGGAACCGAATGGTATTAGAGCGACGGTGCGCGACACGCGATGCCCATGACGCCTGTCATGTCGTGCAGGTCATGTGTCATGGTTTTGACGAGTTGTTTAGCCCGGCCGATTTATCGATCAGGATGGAGCTCTTCGCGTACGATCTGCTCTCCTGTATTTCTCTTTCGCTGTACTCCAATGATTAATAACGCCGGTAGAGATAAGAGGCAGATTGGGGTTAGGTTTATGGGAAATTATCTTGACCTATGAATTATATTTCACGGGAATATTATAGGTTTTCAGACTGGTCATCGAAATCGAATTATATCTTTTTAGGTTCATTGTTTTTTTTTTTTTATGAATTATTAGATATTGAGATAGATTAAAAGAAGGGTTATCTAGCGAAGGAAACGAACATTGAAAGTGATTATCGAATATGTGAGAAAATCGTTCATCGAACAGTAGTCAGTGTCTCGTGTAGTGATATATTCGAGATGAGGATCGTGAAATTGAATTTGTTGTAAATATAATTGAAGATTTCGTTAATGGATACAAACAGAGATTAAGAATCAGCCAAGTATCTTAGTTAATAATCTGTACAGTGAATATATGTTAAGATGGCTGTAAGAAAATACCCAAGTGACCTTAACCTGTTAATCTATGGTATGGAGTATAATAAGATTTTTTGATGTATTATGAATCAACGTGTAAATTTCGAAGGAATTCTAGGAAATGGAGAAGTGAAAAGTAAAAATAGTCTTTATTATCTATTGCAGATTCACTTTCAACGCTCTGTCGTGGTACCAATTTTACTTAATTATTCGAATGTTCTAATGTTGTCGTCTCCGTCTATATAACTGTGCTTCTTGACGCGGTACGAATCAATTTGTAAATTTCGTGTAAATTCTGTCGAGGTTTTATCTCGGAATAGAAAGAGGCAATGAATGAATGAATGTATAATAGAAATATATTTAAGTAAGTTTAAGTATATGTTATTAAATAGGTTTTAGAGTTTCATATTTATGGATTCACACAGATTCAGTTTTTACGTTCTGTATTTCACCACCATGTACAGCCATATGAACACACCGGATACACTCAGATATTTAACACGTGGCCAACGCCTAAGACAAAGGAGTGTCGTTAGAAGTCGTACCAACTTAGCATCTAGGAACTAGTGATCATACCAACTTAATATTTTCCTCAACAGTATAATTATTTGGTGTCTTTCTTTTACAGACCCGTCTTTTACAACGATGCATCTTTATACGAACATGAAACCTAATCTGTCAAACGTTGTGATATTTTTTTGATAGAACAAAATGGATCATACGTAATTCGATAAAATGTGCATCGATTATTTCCTTATAAAACGAAAGAAACTTTTCAGACGACCTAATACCATGCGTATGCTAGTCCAGAACCGCACGCTACAAGCCTTACTTTACAAAAGAGCTCCGAAGCCATAAGCCTATGGGTATTTATATGTCGGAGATGAAAGAACATCGGGGCCTTTCCTTTGGAATTTTTGGGAAAATCCCCAATACTTTAGTCTAGACTTTTTATTATAGCTGTACTTAAATAATAAAACTTAGAAGTAGTTGTTTATGATTTGATCCGATTATGTTTGCCCGAGATTTATGACGGTAGGCTTGGGCTCGAAGTGACACATCTGGTCGCTAAACGTAGCCACGGTCACGGGATGCACGTTTTTACCTAACAGAGGTATAGAGTAGTTGTATAGCTCTCCTTACAAATATAGTTGACCCGAGGGGTACGGAGAGGTACAGAGAAGAGTACATAAGTGGAGCGCCACTTGGACTGAGGACCATTAAGTTGAGTTCTACATGTACTGTGGACAAGTAAGTTCAGTTTGACTTAGACTTTGGAAGAAAGCGCACTTGCTATCCCGTTGACCGTGTATTCGTTATTGAACCTAAGATTATTGTCATTAGCATCTGGAGGATCTAACCGCCACGGCTAATTGTCAAATTCTGTAATAACCATATTTGCACCGTTAACTATCATCTATATTGTATAACAACAATGGCTAATCCAAATGAAGGTTCGTTAAACGCCCCTAACCCCAATGATAACTCGACATATACATGTCGGATTAAGATGGGAATTGTGGGCGTCTAAGGAATCTTTACTTGAATTAGCCATGATAATTACAACTGGATTATTTATAGCTGGCTACAGGTACTCGGTGGTCGGAACGAACCACGAAACCACGGCCACGGGAGTACAAACTCAAAGTAAAATAATACTATCACCAATAAGATCTCTGTCTCGTACAACTTCTTATTCTCTAGGATTCTCAGCCACTCAATCATCAATTCGCTCCCGCGATTAACTAGCAACAACTACTACTCCAGTTCCAAAAGGAACTGCCCTTATATAGTCCTTTTCCCCCTCTTGGGACAATCTTCGTTTCTAAAGAGAGCTGGGTAATTATTTCATACTTCCGTTATTACATGTCCCTCCCGTGACCGTGGGTACGTTCGGTGACTCCTTATGTCACCTCGAGCCTAAACCCATCGTCATAGACCTTAAGTACCCATACAGCTATTTCTTAATTTTATTGTTTAAGTGTTCCTATTGTACAGGTCTGGATTGGGGTATTGGGGTTTCTCAATATTTCAAGAGAAAGGCACCGATGTCCTTTCATCTCCGACATATAATTACGAAAAATTTGCTTGTATGTACCCCGTTGCACCATCTGTGCAAGGTGTGTTTCTAAAAAAAGCTATGAGGCTGACAGGTCCTTCGAGTTCATTGAGGCTTCGAGGACTAAGAAAACTAAACACTAGAGAAGATGTAGAGTTTTGCTAGAAGTGAGAATTACTTCAACAAATTCAAAAGAATATATAAACAAAGACTAATGAAAAGAAGAGATCTTGTCAATACTAAAAGATCCACTAACACCTTCAATCCCCGTATCAACGTATAATTCTCAGTTTGAGGTGAAACTTATGACCGTAGTTTTCGTACGAATCTCTGGCCGGCTCATCGCAGATTTACAACCAGCAGAACAAGGAAGGTGATGTCTTGACACGGAGCAAGTTGGCCGCGGCATAAATCACAATGAAACGCACGGCTCATTATACTTGCAGGCACTCGTGTAATTGCTACGGGCGTGTCCACGCGTATTTACTCGCACAGATCCGACGTTTCGGCGCTCGCCAACTCGCGCGACCGACTTGTCTGCATCGTCTGTCTTTTTCTCCCCAGACAACGACGTCGTGTCCAATTCAGTGCTTTTCGTAGAGCGGAAATACCCGGCCGGATATAGGCGTGACGCGTACCCTGTCCTTAAATACAGCCCCGAGCTACACCTATTTATTTGTAACAATTGTACTCACCACGACGACCATGTTGTTCCTAAGTATCTGTTAAGATTATCAACAATCGTTGAACAGAGTTTGAAGTGTTCAATATTAAAATTGTTCAATATTCGGAGGGTGAGAATGTTTGCATATAGCATAGTGAGTATCTTGTAGCTTGATGAACACTTTTAATACTTTTAAGTATGCCATTTCTGTAGTATGAAGTTTACGACTACGGAATTTAGAATTTTGTTTTTTATTATTTAATTTGTACTTTACAATTTGTCTAGCTGGATATTTGATACCCCCCTAGCGCCAAATTCAACAGTCAGGGAATCTATAGGACTGGCTCGAACGAGAGGACGCGGGAGGGGGTGCAACAGAAAGATAATTCACCGAGGTTCCTGGAGCATCCCTGTCATACGCGTAGGATGGTCAACGTGGAGTTTTAGTCGGTAAGAGTCTGACACTACTTTGCTGCTGCCGTTACTAACGGCAGCGGAGTGTCCATGAGGATTTCTCCACGTGCAAAAAAAAAGCTTGACATTTGATAAATTTGTCTAATTTAATTGCTAAATAACATGTGGATGGCTACCCCCAGCGGGATACCATCTTCGAGTTTGACTATTTTATTAGGTTGTGCGAAAAGTTTCTTTAATTTTATGAGGAAATAATAGACGCACAACGTTTTTTGGTTTATATTATTTTGTCGAATTACGTACGATCCATTTTGTTCTGTTGAGATAAACACCGCGACATTTTACAGATTTGGTTTCACGTTTGTATGAAGGTGCATTGTTGTAAAAAACACGTTTGCGAAGGAAAGACACTTTTCGGACAACTTAATATTTCTTTAATGAGGTTTAGTAAGATACAACAGAAAACGGAGAAGCTAGTGTATATTTTGAAAAAAAAGACAAAAATTGGCAAGGCTTTTTTTATTTATAAATCCAGCAATTACTTGAAACGACCCAAAGGCAAAAATATACTTATTTATACAATGAGACAGTGATTCCGATGATGCTTGGATTTCTTGACCATGACCTTTACTCTAATTAGCCCAAACGTAAATAAAACTCGCGATCATGGTTTCTGTTGCGGTTTTCACCAACGATATTTACGATCCTGTGGAGAAATAGAGTACCAGAACGAAATGCAAACAAAAGAGGGTGAAACGAATCCTCGAGCTACCTGCGGTGAAAACTGACACGGCATCGAGGTTTGCGTTCATACAAATTACTCTCTAAACTAACTGCTACTAATTTTTCATTCACAAACTTTCTAACTGTTTTAAATCGATCCAATTGTTGAATCCACATACAATATGAATTCTGAAATATATCTGTTCTTGTTTATAGTAGATGAAACTTTATTTTTATGAACTCATTAGGGAACAGAGAGTTTATATACTGTAACTAGAATTATACCTAATAATTCACTAATTTTCCCCAATAAATATTGTCTGTCATTCACATAATAGAATTTGAAAAGGCTGCTGCAATAAATGCTAATGAATGCCAATAAATATCCAATTATGATTAGATCAAATCACTTTTTGGAAGGTAGTAAATTCATAATCAGTTAACATTCATAGTAATAAACGTAGACCATAAAACTTTTCAGTATAAAACCTATAATTTAGTTTTTCTTTTCTAACTACAATTTAAATATCGTAACGTGTTCTCAGTGCTACAAATCCTTCAATACACGTCGAAGTAAGCATTAACTAAAATTTCGTTTCTATAAACAGAATTCAGAGAAATAGAGTTCTATTGTAATCTCGTTTCACGTTGCATAATATTTAAACAGTTGTCAAGAGACAAAGTAACCGTATTGTTTCGATGGTTCCCAATAAATTAGGGTCAAGTTACGTTCATCCTGCAGGTTTACTACCCTCATGAAACTGAAACTGGTGGGATCAGTTACAAAACAATGCAAGGTGAATTGTATCCGGGGCAAATTGCCCACTGAGAAAGAAGAACGGCCACCCGCAGTCTTTTACACTGAAGTTCCACAATTTTCACGCTTTTCCTTCATTCTTTCGCTTCCTCTTTCATCCGCGTCTTGTGCAAATGAAGCGTCACGAGGGTTAAATGGCGGTCAGAGTTTAACCGATACTCTGTCCATTGGATTCGTTATGGATCGTTACTCAATGTTCACAAGAGACAAGTGGACTTTCGAGGCTGTTCCAACTTGAATTTCTTAAAACTTAACACATTGGCTGCTATTGGCGCATACGTTGGTCGATGTAAGTATTTTCTGCTTGGAAAGTGAGAGCTGGGTCAATTCTGACCGACATAGATTTTTGATATTTATAATTAAACTGCGGATTTTTATACAAATTCATATTTTTGCGAATATAACTAAAGAAATGAAATCTAATTAGAGGCTTGTCTTGTTCGTTGAATATTGTGATGAGTGCTATACTTCGGATATTTTCTTTATTTTCCTGTATTATATGCATTATGTGCATTTTTGCTGTTTTAAATTTGTTGCTTTAAATAAATGCACAAACGCAGATGTTTAGACTGCGGAGTCTACTTATTGTTATTCTACCAAACTATTTCAATGATTTTATTTTTTAAGTAAATTTATTTATTAGAAAATCCCAATACGTAAATATAGATTCTATTGAAAATTATATAACAATTTTATTCCATCGTAGCGGCACATGAGCTACAGGACAATTCAAATCATGTTATTGTTTTGCCTCGGAGTAGCAATATCGTTAGGATGCACACAATGTATTAATAAATAAACTCCGGGCAAAACAATGTCGCCGCTATATGCAATCGTCGAACGAAGACGAATTTGAATTTTCCCACTCTCCCCCGACCAGTATAAATAAACGGACGCAACCGAAAAGAGTACAGTTATCTATCAGTTATCAGTTAGTCGCGTGAGTCAGTATCTATCGAGTATCTACCGAGTATCGAACAGTTATCAACCAGTTATCAGTTAGTCGCTCGAATCAATATCAGAGTTACCAAGGAGTTATCAGCGATTATATTTAGCGATTATACACTGTCTTAACGAATCTCTCTGTACTTATTTATTTAACATTTTAAATATATTTGACGGTTTCAACAACGAGCAATCTCGTCTAATAAATCTCACGATCAACAATCCTCCACACAAGTCCTCTACATCATTATAACAGTAAATGTATGGAGGTTGGCAAGGGGAGGGGGGTTAAAAAGCCTTTTGAGTTAACTCTTCGATATATGAAAATAAAAAATTCGACGCTTCCGATAATAATGATCCAATCTTCACTGGCTAAGGGTTAACGGTTAGGTAATACTACTGACACAACTATGAATATGTAATGTGTTACTGGCACCGGATCGACGATTTGTTATGCAATTTATTGTGCGTATTTTTATTCAATGGCACCTAAAGATTATTACAAAGTTGTACTGATTAGGAATTTCGAAATCGTATTTCCACGCCTTAGGTATGTAAAGAGTGGCTGTTTTCTATTAAATTCCTCTGCTACGGGAAACATAGAAATATTTCAATTAGAAATATTTCATAACGTGGAGGATTTACAGCGCATAGCTTTGCTAATTCAATAGGATAGAAATAACGCAATCTACGATATTGATTTTAATAAGTAGAATATTTGAGATTCTATTCAACATTTAAATTTCTTCCTTACTTTATTAACATATCATTTATTGTTATTTTAATAAAAAATTACAATTTTACAATTTTATGTCATTAAATAGAAAAATAACACGTTGACTAAGTAACGGATTTTGTATATCTTGTGTAGAGGACGTTGGTCGGTGAGGTTTAACCGTCGAATATATTTAAAATAATAAATAAATATAAGCTAAGTCTATATTCGCTGAGTCGCTCGTACAGTGTATAAATCGCAAAGTAAAATTGCTAATAAATGCTCGCTAGATACTCGTCGATAACTCGGTAGATAACTCGTGATAATACTTAGATAGCTCGTTGATACTGGTAGATACTAAACTCAAGGGGAAAGTCGGAAAATTCAAATTCGTCTTCGTTCGACGGTTGTGCGTAGCGGCGACATTGTTTTGCCAGGAGTTTATTTATTCTTACATTACTAGTATCCTAACGATCTTGATACTCCCTTGATACTTGATACTCTTGATACTTGCACGCAGCGTTAAAGTGTTGTTGCTTTTTTCAATGCGACATACATATTACACATTAGACAGATTATGTTATACTTAGTATTAAGAAAAAATGTATATAAATATATCTATAAGATGATAATAGTACAAGAGTTAGAATAAAAAAGAATATCTATGAAAGAATGAGACTGTTTAAATATTTTATGCTGTAACTCATTCTTTAGATTTTTATTGTAATATTAAAAATATTATAAATTGTAAATGTATGTAGTTAAACACTTTAGGAATCCTGGCATTATCAGTCAGCAGTAATGCTCATGCTTTAATAGGCATCAACATAATAAAACTTTGTTCTTAGTTTCTTAAAATTCTGATTTTACCTTAATTTAGGCTACCTACAGTTCATTTAGTTGATTGGGAACGAAATTTTAAAATGTTGATGAACATTTAGAAACTCTTGTGTTATTATTACAATCACAAAGATTTATCCTTAGTGTTCCAGTCTTATACAAATCTTCTGTACTTTTTATTTTATTTTGATTATAAATTGATTTTCTTATGCGTTAACATTAGATTTATTAAATTTTATTCTTATTGTCAGTCCTCCAATCTTATTCTACTCTTCCTCATTTTTCATTTCGCTATGATTGGAAAGAAATTTTCAAAACCTTAGGAAGTATCTCGGGTTGGCAACTAAGTGATTGAGGAATTTGTCAGTAGGTGGTCTTAGCACATTCTTTTGTTTTGTCAACGTGTTCCGAGCACATAACATATATTGTTTTCTTGTTGTTTGGACTTCCACCTTTAATTTAGTAAAAAATTGCATCGATTAGTTATTTAGTTTCGTTTTTATCCCAATTTAAAAATGTAAGAACAAGACGCGCATTTCAGACATATTTTATTGTATTATTTCCGAAAAGGCAAGAACGCGTCGCAAGCACACAAGAAGCTATGTGTCGTATATGGGAATGAAGCCTTGAAAGAAAGGCAGAGTCAAAATTGGTTTGCCAAATTTCGTTCTGGTGATTTTTCACTGAAAAATGCTCAACGATCTGGCCGTCCAGTTGAAGTTGATGAGACCCATATCGAGGCCATTGTCGATTCAGATCGTCATAGTACAACGCGTGAGATTGCAGAGGAGCTCAATGTATCGCATACATGCATTAAAAAAAAATTAAAACAGCTTGGCTATGTCAAGAAACTCGATTTATGGGTCCCTCATCAGCTTAAGGAAATTCATTTGACGCAACGCATTAGCATCCGCGATTCGCTTCTGAAACGCAACGAAATTGATCCATTTCTGAAACGACTGATTACTGGCGACCAAACGTGGATAGTTTATAACAACGTTAATTGGAAAAGATCGTGGGTGATGCAAGATGAACCAGCCCAGACGACGTCAAAAGCTGAGATTCACCAGGAAAAGATTATGCCGTCAGTTTGGTGGGATTATAAGGGAATTCTGTACTTTGAATTTTTTCCAAGAAACCAAACGATTAATTCAAACGTGTACGTTCAACAACTCGCCAAACTGAGCGATGCAGTTGAGGAAAAGCGGCCAGAATTGGCAAATCTTAAGGGTGTTGTTTTCCAGCATGACAATGCAAAGCCCCACACATCTTTGGTCACTCGGCAAAAATTATTGGAACTTAGATTGGGATATGTTGTCACATCCACCATATAGCCCAGACCTTGCGCCTTCAGATTACCATTTATTTCGTCCCATGCAGAACTCCTTAAATGGTAAAATTTTTAATGACGCTGATGATGTAAAGTCACATTTAATTCAGTTCTTCGCTGGCAAAAATCAGAAGTTCTATGAACATGGAACTATGACACTGCCTGAAAGATGGCAAAAGGTCATCGACAAAAGCGGACAATACCTAATTGAATAAAGTTATATTTCTAAGCAAAAATTTTGGATTTTCCTTCTTATTTAAAACATGCAATCACTCAGTTTCCAAGTAATCACAGTTATAAAACATTATCCCTATTATCTTTCACCTCTATTCCATCTATTTAATCAAAAACGAATTCACAAAACTTCGCCGGGCATTCACAAACACTTATCCACTCATGTGTCACCGGATAGCAAGTCTGCAAGACCCGAACAGGCGGAAACACTGCCACGAATCGGTTTCTCGGGACATTCCGCGAGTGTCACGACACCCGTAGAAAAATCAGAAATTACGAGGTTATCCGATGCGCGCAATGGTACTGGGAACCCACACATGCCACGGCGACAGAGCCTCGTGCACCGCACCCACACGGACGCTCGTGCGGCCCGCGACGAGCACCCACACCAAAGTACGGGGCGCGCGAGTTCACATGCTGGTTTCCACACGCATAATCACCTGTCTCGTCCATCATAAGCAGCGTACCTGGCCAGATGTAATGCGCCGCAGGCCCACGCAAAACCCGTCCGACATCGCAACGTTTCAACACACGCCCACGATCGGTCGGCTCGCTTTCAAAATGTCGTAAGTCAAATTGCCCCGGCCGCGCACCGTTTCATCATCCGGATCCGGGCCATGGCTCGTGTACGAGCTCGCGTATATATGCAACGAACGATGAGTTCGTCGTGTCGATCGATGCGCGTTTTCGATGAAAAATGGTACCTTCCAGGCGAGATTGGTGTTGATGTTACCGTTGTTGGCCAGGTTTTCGGCGCTGAAACTTTGGTACGAGAGATAAAGTGGAGTGGAGGGAATTGCAGGGTGCTTTGGTTAATTTGACGATGGTTAAGCTTCGTACAGTGACACTTATTAATATTTGGATACGACAATGTCAGAGAAATTAGAAAATTAGCGACAGAGTGTATACCAGCGAGCTTATTATGTTTCCACCTGCGATCTTTTTTGGCCTTATCGATAATTAATCTCAGTAATTGTCACTAATTGTTACATCCGATGGGGAAATGATATGTACAAAATCAGAACATAGGAAGCAGAGCCACATTTTTATGATTTCACGTCAGTTTTGAACATAATTGTGTTCGATATTTTAGACACGTTTGAGAATATTTTTTAATAAAATTTTAAAATATAATGTTTTATACGTATAATAATATAATATTTATGTAATATAATTAGAAATATATACAAAAATACAATCTTTCAGGTTTATTTACGCATAGTAAATAACGCAGCGTTTGAGTCACGTTACTACGTGTATTAGCTACCTGAGGTGGAAAATTAGGTTACTTATTTTCATGTTTTTACCTGAGATCGCCCCTTTACTGTAATAAATAAATTTATCACTTCGCGAGTCGGCTATTTCGTACAGCAAGCGTTCGTTTTATCGTTTTTAGTTGAGCTTTCGAGGTGAATATATCGCAGGGTTATATTCAAAGAGAGACTGAGTTTGAGAAAATGGAAACTAGAAGCTTCGGGAAAATATATTTGCAAAGTATAATAAAAGTGGATCATTGGTTTGAAACTTACAACCAACGATCAAGATTCGCATGCATTGTTTTATAATTTACGGAAAGTAAAAGTGGATCTCCGATCAAGTGCCGCGATAGTGATAAAAGAAGTGGAAGTATTTTGGGACAAGGTATATATCTCTGTAAGAAGAAACTTACGACAAAATCAATACCAATGTATCAAAGCTAGCGACAGTTGCAATGGAGTTATAAACGTGGAAATGAATTACAAAAAGGAAGAGAAAAGGAATTCGTTGACTCGCTAGATGATCTTCTTCACATCGTTCGTAATGATGTGTTGGGCATGATAAAAATTGACGAAGATGATCTTTTTCTTTTAAATGAAAGGAAAAAGTGCAGAATAGGATCAATGACTGGAGCAGACAGAAATTTCATGAAAAAGGAGCACGGAAGAGCAATTCGACAAGAAGTGGAAGATCTTCGCAAACGATGATTTGATGCAATGGAGAAAATACAAGATATATATAAGGTTCAAATTTCGATTTATTCAGGGATCGATTCTGAAGTCTGAAAATCGAGTTTATTGTGACAATATTTAAATAAAATACAGGGGTAAATAACAATTAATAATTAACAACGATTAATAACAGTAATAATTAAATAAACAACCAATTAATAACAGTAAACAATAAACAATAAATCTTGTGTAGTATCTACCTGAAAATCGAGAATCGATTTTCAACGTCCTGAGCTACCGATCTTTCTCCGTCAATTTTCAATGTTTTAAATAATTATTCTTTCTTCTATGGTCTTGTCTATCTCTGATGTTGCTCTCTGTCCGTCCGTTTGGAAACGTGTGTCTCTCGAAAAATGGCTGTCCGTAAAACAAAGAANTTAAAAAATTTGATATATATTTTTATTTCTGAATTTGTTTTAATATATTTGTAGATTACAGATTAATTTTTTTTTTTGGTATATTGTAAAATAAACACAATTGCAATCAACTTCATCTACCGGAGAATTAGAAAATTCCTCAGTCGAAGGTTTTATCGAAGATGAGCATGTTCTTTTTAACAAACTAGAGCCGAGTAATCCAGAAAAGTCAAAGGGAAACAGCAAGTAATTAATGTGAAACTCGTCGACACTTTAGATAAATGTATAATAAATAAGATAAGTGATCAGGATGCAGTTTGAATCTTAATTGCTACTGCACGATTTAGATAACCGAATAATTAATTCACGATTCATTAATTCATTAATTTCATGCAGAACGCGTAAAAGGAAACATTTTAAAAAATGTACTAAAAAAGGTAACTGTTAATTGTAACAGGAAAATGTTATAATATTTAACTGGGAAAATCGCATGTTCTTATTACCTACGAAGAAAACGAAAGCTTTTCGGAGTTCCTGCAATAATAAAACGTAGTGGCGAGGAACAAGCGATGGCTATATTCCAGTTATTAGAAACATAGGAATTAACAAATAAAATATAAGCAATTTTCTGGATACAACGTTCACAAATATGGGACGCTTTCAACGTGCTCACTGTACATATTTAAATACATTTTCTTTCTTTTATTTGGCAATTTATTTACAATCAATTCTGCTAGAGAATTTTAAGTAACTTCATTTGGCGTACAGTAACTTGGATTATAATAATTTATATTATGATTGATTCTAGATTTAAATACATGGAATTAATATTTTGATGTACTTTGTTTATTATCTGAATATTTCTGTGATGTTAAATTTCATCCTTAGGTATTTAGGTATTTCGTCGTTTATTACTATTACGCAAAAGTTTATGTATTAAATAAATAATATTTATGTTCTGCTTACTAGAATAAGCGGAATAGAACACGAAAAAAAACAATAAATTGAATAACATCATTATAAACAAATATATAGGTAAATATATTTTTATAATGGCATCTTACTTTTTTATTTTATTCAAAGATGATTTTGATTGACACTAATATTGGTATATTTATAGCGTTTTTATGTAAAATACAATTGTAATGCAAAGAGATGGATCACGCGGTGACAGTATCTTCTACGAATCGATTTCTACGGCAACGAGATCGATTCTTACTGGTTGTCACAGCGTCAAACGAGTTGGATCAGCTTCTTCGATTAAACTTCTCGAGTTCCTCGACGTTTTCAAGTTCATTAAAAAGAGAGAGACAAGTTGTTGCAGTTTGCAATAAAGAATATTCCGTGAAAATGAAGCAGCTGAAGAGTAGCCATCTAGCATACCACGTTTCAGAAGTAAGCAGTCGACTCCTTCGACAACTTAATCGATGAATCCAATCAGCTGGTAACCGGAAAACTCAACTTGTATATGCATATACTCTTTTACCAAAGCAAATACATAAAATACGAGAAAAATAAGCGAACTTAAATATTTCCACAGATCTCACGATAACTATGATAACCAACTGAGTTGTTGCTGGAACGAGGGTTTCGCAATTAATTTTTCATCCATAGAACGGAGGAAGCATTTCGTTAAAATCGTCTTCTCGACGGGAAATTTATCTTCGTTCGGTTGGCTTCGCGATGAATCCTCGCGTACACAATGGCTACGGCTCGAGCATCGATTCGAGTTTCGATTTAGCTTGGCGCACCTGCGAACGAAACCCCTGCTCTCGCGATGGAAATCACGCATGGATCCATCGCGGATCGTTAATGTCCGGCTGTCAAGCTGTCGCACGAGTCGCCTACGTCTTCCTTCGAAAGTTGAAACGTCGACTGACCGGCCGATTATCCCGTCGAAATTTGAAATCCCTGAACCGAGAGGTGCGTACAGCTTCTCTCTCTGTCTCTCTGTGAACATGTTCACGTGAAAGCGGAAAGCGGAAGTCACGGTGAATCGATTTCGTGGCAATATCCTTTTGGGACGAGAGAAAGAAGTTTAATTTAATCGCGAAGCGAAGTAATTTTAAAATTGTTGCGTTGATCGATGGTGTATGATAATGCGGCGTGCACAAGTAAGCGTAGAAAAACATAAAAAGTACGTGTCGTCGTGTAAATTATCATTTGAAAGATAAATTTCCACGAATGATAGCTCTTTTAAAGAAGTTTCAGCTCGTTAGCAACGACAAGAGAAGATACGCGTTAAATAATTGCAAGCAATTACAGCTACATATGTATAATAAGCGTAATTTAAAAACAAGGTGAACGGCTATCAACGTGGAATGAGGTTCAAAAAAAAGGGAATGAAGGTGACCAATTAGTCCAAGATCGATCCAGTGGTATAGTGGAGAAGTAATTTGAAAAATTTGAATGGCAGGTGACGATTGGACCGATGGTTCTGCTGTGCTCGTTACGCATGGCCTAATGTGGAACAAGACAAGGAGGAGGGAATGGAATCGGTTCTTATACATAGCCCCAAGGAACGGGCACGTACGGCCGCCATTTTTGGTCGTTTCGTTAATTAATCCCGAGTGCCTAGCGTGAAAGCCATTACTTTTTGTCTCAGCCCGAGCAGACACGGCTAATTTCATCGCAAACTGGACTCTCAGAAAGCACGCTGGTCATCTACACGCGAACCCTTTTATCTCTCTCGTCTTCCTCTCTCTGCTTCTCTCCCCTCTACGCTTATCCGCCACTGGTCGTCCGCCTCTAACGGGCATAGTGCACGCTCGTTTTTGCCAACGAAATTCCATGTCCAGGTGAAAAAGGAATCCTAACCGAATTTTTTGCAACGGCTTCCATTCGTCCCACGGGACCAACGATTCCTTCGCTTGGATCTGCTTTCTCTTCCGATGCACGCTCTTGAAATATTAATTTTTTGCACCGGTTTTGGCGCATCGTTAGAATTACTGGCGGTTAAGTGGCTTTGACTTCTGACACAAGAAACGGAAGCATTTCTTGTTCATCGTCCTCGATCGTGTAATATAAAATCGTAACGAGTGGCACAATGCAGAGAAAAAAGATTATGATTTGTGTAAGCGATAAAGGTGAAGATCGTGGTTCACCGGGGAGATCGCAAGAGTGTAATTAATGTGGAATTAGATGTGTTATACATTTCATAAAGGGATCTAGATCGTGTGAGCGATTAGGATACGAACGAGGATACAGCGTTGTCTAATAATGTTTCACTAACAGCAACAAACCTTAACTCTCAATAGGATCTACGTCGCTTCCTCCGTTAAATTACTCTACATATATTCATTATTCCAACGCCATTAATACATCTTGTGGAGAAGCTACTTACTTGCAGAAGACACACGGACATTAGCTCTCATCAACGGATCCCATAATTAGCCTTCCATTAGGACGTTCAAGATTCAAGTGATAAAAAATTAACAAACAAAGAAAGAAATTTGCAAGAACGAACACCCAGTCTATATATCAAACGCGCCCAACCTGTTAAATGTGTTTCTTCCGAATCTTGATACATCTTTTAACATCCGTCAAACACATCCATAGGAAATATCCTTGTTACATAAACCGCAGATAATAAAAATATATTTACTACGATAATTTAGCTAGAGGCGATACAAGAGGACATAAATTCTTTTCTAGTAAAAATCAGATCCATCTCTCTGGATTACTGTAATTGCAAGTACACAACCAATAATACGTTTCAACTCGTTTCTCTAATTGTACTGTAGCAAGTACCCTGCTAATTTTATTTTCAATCATCATACGGATACCAATGATATAATTTTCTTCATTTTTCTTTTCAATTTCTTCCATTTACGCAACACCGTACTCACTCTAATTTGAAATATTTTACGAAATCCTATTTGTTGTTCGTTGAACGAAAAATGATAGATCGTGGCGAATCGAGTATTTTTTCTTCGGTCTTTCACTGATCGGCGGTCGATCGATTTTTCTCGTTTCCATTCGAGAGACGCTAAAAAAACGTTCGTCGAGGTGGATGCAGCGAACAGCAAATAAGGCGTGGTGGAGACGCGCGCGAGCGAAGCGATTATTCGACTCATGCGGGCTGCCGCAAAATTGAGAGTTAACGAACCTCGACGAACCCGCTGACACTCGGCGAGTTGCGCAATCGCGTCCGTGGCACAGGTTAAATCCGCGCGCGATGCCGCTGACACACGCGCGCACACGCCAGAGGATGAGGCCACGATCCGTGAAACGCTCGTCGTGGCTGACTCGAAAAGTTGACAGGCAATTTATTCGAACGAGCGTGCCAGACGAGTTTCCGTGGCATGTCGCTTTTCTAATTGCCTGCTTAACCGTTTAACGGTTTGTTTGCGCGACGACCTGCCAGAGGATCGTTTGAATCGTCTCTTTACGTTTCATTCGATTCGTTTCATTTCTCTTCTATTTTTTTTTTCGTCTTTTTTTTTTGTTAACTACACGAGATGACAGTGAAATTACTGATCCTAATTTGATAGTGTATTCTATTCTTTCTAAGTGTAACGAATGTTCATATGTATAAACATATACTCGGGTTTATAAATATCAAAACACCTGCGATCTTCTTGTACCGGTGATCTAATGTTATTAATGGAATTGTACAAGTTATCATTAAAAATAACTATTCTTCGACAATAATGGCAAAGTTGATAGCGTGTATCCAGAACACGTAATTACAATGTTAAAAAGATATTTGAGAAATTTCAGAAAAATAATGAATTAAAATAAAAGGAAAATATTTTATAAATCGAAGAACTGGGACACTTTCTACTTAATATCCCGAACTTTTCGTATTTTCTCAAAACGAGCAGCGATATAAGGAAAGTTGTAAAATATTCGAAGCAAAAATCTGTATTCAATGATTGACTTCACCGTGGGATGATATACGGGAAAGTTTACGGTCGTTCGAGCGTTCTTGCCCGGTTTTTAATAGAAATCTCCAGTCACGCGCGGCACAATAATTTCTCACGAACGTGCAAGCACGAGAGACGTTCACGGGTCTGCAGTATTTTCAGCACGTGGACGTGAACAATTATATTGTTCGATCGGTCGGCTAGCATCGCGCTAAACGTCTGTATCCGGTGATCTGTATGCGAAGCTTGTTCGTATTCTTTCACGATTCACCGTTATGTCCACGACAATAAAGTCGTTCGTAATTGTCGACGCGCATTTTCTTATTCATCGGCTTTCTCGTGAGCAGCGGCGAGGAAAAAACGCGTCATTTATTTTTACAAATATAGCGAGTCCCGATGAAACTTTTATGAAGAATTAGTCTCTCTACGTTTACCAAGATCCAATTAATTCCTCAACGTGGAAACTCACCATCGTAGATACTTCCAGTGACGGAAGAGTCGTCGATTTTCATTGGAAGAAGATCGATTAGTCGCGTTTCTGAGTGTCTCTTAATAAATGTTACGAATATTTTAAGAAACTTAAGAAACTCTGGTCGCCTGACCCAGAACTTATAGATTGGGCCAGGATGGAAGATTATTAGAGTTGATTTTGGAGAAGAGAAGGTATCTAATACAGAAGGTATGAGTAATAAAGAACCACGTCACGAACTTTAAAATTAAATAAAATGACGATTTTGGCAATTCAAGATTAATTGGCAACATACTGTATTTTAACGTAGTGAATTTTTGTGTGCGTTAACACTAATCTTACC